>CM076577.1:577549154-577631085 GCA_034641835.2 Pinus albicaulis
GAGTGCATTTATTCTTTAAGGAATAACATATGGTCTTACCCTACTTCAACGGTTTTATCTTCAATTCTTGTGTTGATTATTTGATGTTTTGTTGTGTAACCAGCTCCAAAAATAGAAGAAAAGAGATGTAAACGCCTTAGAAATGAGCCACTTCGAGGGGGCAACCTCCAATACATTACATAAATGAACAATTATTGGATGATACAATTCACAAAACCTCCTTTCTATATATAGGAGTCCATGGGGCCATAATGTAATTCTAGTGGGCCACAATGTAATCCTAGCCGACCTAACAATAATAATTTAAGGGCACAATAATAACAAAATGGGGGTTACAAGGGTACAATAATAACAATAAGGGGTTTACACTAACAATAATAAGGGGCTATACTAGTGATATAGGGACCTAACATGCCTCTCTCCTTCAAAAAAAGTGTTGTCCTCAACACTTGAGTAGCCTCAGGGTGCTTCGTATAAAATTCTCATCCTCCCATGTAGAATCTTCGGTGGGTAAGTTCTTCCACTTGATGAGATACTACGAAATTGATCGATTCAGTAGTTGTCGAGTTCTTTTTTCCATGATGCCTCAGGTTCCAATATGATTTTCCCTTCCCCATCAAGTTACGGCAATACTGTTTGAAGCTGGAAGATCTTCACCTATAACCTTCTTTAAGCATGAAACATGGAAAAGCTGGGATGTACTCGCGAAGAAGCGAGAAGCTCCAATTTGTATGCCATAGTACCAATCTTTTTGCAACACCTTGTAAGGACCATAGTACTTTGGCGATAATTTATTATCCTTCTTTGCTTGCTTGAGGGACATTTGTTTGTATGGTTGTAGCCGTAAAAATACCCAATCTCCTACATCAAAACTTCTCTCGCTACGATGTTGATACGCTGTTGTTTCATTCGATTTTGTGCCAAATTCAGGTTATCCTTTAAGAGTTGGAGAACTTCCTGCTGATGCTCGATGTGATCTTCCACTTCTTGAACCTTCGAATTTTCCCTTAAAGATAATGTGATGGATGGTGGATGATATCCATAAAGTGACATAAATGGGGTCATTTTTGCTGCAGTATGGAAGGAAGTGTTATACCACCATTCGAGAAGAGGTAACCACTTAACCCATTGTGTTTGTTTATCGGATACAAAACAACGAAGATATCCTTCCAAACATTTATTTACTATCTCGAGTTTGACCATCGGATTGAGGATGATAAGATGAGCTATGAGCTAATTGAGTACCCAAACAAGAAAATAACTCCGTCCAAAAATTTCCAGTAAAAATGGGATCTCTGTCGCTCACAATAACCCTTGGGCTTCCATGTAGCTTTTGAATTACGTCCATAAATGTAGTAGCAAGCTGTACTTGCTTTAAATGGATGAGATAATGCACAAAAGTGTGCATACTTGGTAAGCCTATCAACTACCACCATGATGACACTCTTTCCTTCGGACTTAGGTAAACCTGTGATAAAATCCATTGAAATCTCCTCCCAACGTTGACTTGGAATGGATAAAGGTTGTAGAAGTCCCGGGGTCTTAATTGTTTCCACTTTATTCTCTTGGCAAACCAAACATTCCGCCACAAACTTTCGAATATCGGATTTAAGGCCATCCCAAAAAAAATCTTTCTTCACCCCGTGGTAAGTTTTTAAAAATCCCGAGTGTCCTCCTAAAGGAGAAGTGTGCAATTCCGGAAGAATCTTTTGTTTTAGTTGGGAATTCTTACAAAGATATAAGCGATCTTTGTACCATAATGAATCATTTTTCCAACTAAATGTATCGGATGTACTAGGATCTTGCTGCAACTTTTGAATGAGTATCCATACATCTTTGTCCTTCTTCCATTCATCTCTTGCTTCGATTATCCAATCCGGTTGGATAATAGAAATGGCACAAAGCAATGCTTCCACCTCTTCATTCTTTCTTGAGAGTGCATACGCAACAACATTCGACTTTCCTTTTTTTGTAGATTATTTCAAAGTCATAACCCAAACATCTTTGTGACCCATTTTTCTTTGTTCTTCCGACGATAGTCTTTGTTCCAAAAAGTGTTTAAGACTATCATGATCGGTTTTTACCTTGAAGTGTCTTCCCATTAGGTAAGTTCGCCATTTCTTTAGTGCATGTAGTATTGCTAACATTTCCTTCTCATAAATAGGTTTTCGTAAATACTTTCCTTTGATTGGACGACTTTCAAAAGCAATGGGTCTTCCTTCTCGCATTAAAAATGCACCAATTCCATTTCTCGAGGCATCACATTCCACAATAAAGGTTTTTGTGAAGTCCGGTGTAGCTAAGACCGGTGCTAGGCACATTGCCTCTTTAAGACGTTCAAAGGCCTTAGTTGCTTCGAGAGTCCATGAAAATGCATCTTTCTTCAATAATGTTGTTAGAGGTGCTTTGCTATTCTCCCATAATTCTTAACAAACTTGCGATAATACCACGTTAACTCGAGAAATCCTCGCATAGCTGCTTTATGGTTGTGGGAACTTTCCATTCCTTAATGGCTTTAATTTTGTTAGGGTCCACTTTAACACCCTCGTGAGATACAATATGACCCAGATATTCCACCTCTTGTACTCCAAAGAAACATTTGGACTTTTTTGCATATAATTGTTTCTCCTGCAATAGTTTGAGCACCACTGTCAACATGTTCAACATGATCCTTCCAAGACTCTCTTTGTAGATTAGTATATCATCAAAAAAATACTAGCACAAATTTTCTAAGGAAGGGTTTGAAAATGGAATTCATCAACCCTTGAAATGTAGAAGGTGCATTGGTAAGGCCAAAAGGCATGACCAAAAAATTCATAATGACCCTCATGAGTTCGAAATGCTTTGTTTTTGGAATATCTTCGATCTTCATTCTAATTTGATGATATCTCGAACGAAGATCCAACTTGGTAAAATAAATTGCTCCATGTAATTCATCCAATAATTCATCAATCACGGGAATGGGAAATTTGTCTTTAATGGTGAGCTTATTGAGCTCCCTATAATCCGGACACATTCGCCATGATCCATCCTTCTTGTGTACCAATACTACGGGAAGCGAGAGAAAGAACTTTGGTCGGGTTGAATTATACCCGCCTCTAACATTTCTGCAATCATATGTTCAATTTCGCTCTTTTGGAAGTAAGGATTTCTATAAGGCTTGATGTTTGGAGGAACACTTCTCGGAATCAAATGAATAGCATGATCATGATCACGAATAGGTGGGAGTCCTTTGGGAGTTTCAAACACCTTGGAATGATTGTCCAAGACTTGTTGGAGATCTCGAGAAATAGATGATTTTGATGTTGGAACTTCTAGTGAGCATAATTGTGCAATTACGCCTCGATGTTCTTTCTTTAGAAGCTTTGTCATGACATTAGAGCTTATTATCCTTCTCGGCTTCCCCGCAATACCCCAGTAATTCGACTTCCTTTCCTTACGAAAAAAAAATTCAAGAAAATTTCTTGAAAAATTAAAAGCTACAGTCCCCAAAGATTGTAACCATTGTACTCCTAGTACAACATCAGCACCTCCCATAGGAATGGAAAGCATTGGACTAGTCAATACATATTCCCCATGGTTAGCTTGATATTATGGCATTTTCCAGAGCAATTTATAGTTCCTCCATTTGCAACCATCACTTGACATTCTGGTGCTGGGTATAGGAAACAATTCAATTCCTTGGCTACCTTACAATGAATAGTATTATGGGTGCTACCTGAATCAATCAACACTATTACCTTTTTCTTCTTGATATGTCCTTCTATCTTGAGAGTTTGAGAGTGGTAATTCCTGCCAATGCATTACACAATATGGTCGGACTCATTTCTTCCTCTTCTAGGGCTGGTTTCTGGTGTATATCCTCTTCTTGTTCATTTTCTTCTTCCTCTTCACAATCTATGTAAAATAATTTCTTCTCAGCACACTTATGACCTTTAGTGTATTTGCTATCACAAGTGTAGCAAAGCCCTTTTGCTCTTTTTTCTTCCAATTGTTGTGGTGTCAACCTTGTAGGTTGTGGAAATCTAGGTGTAGCAACACTTCCTTCTTTATAGAATTGAGTGGTAGGTTTCCTTGTCGCCATAATTTTACATTCAACTTTTCTTGCCAACTTGAATGCCTTCTCCAATGAATCAGGTTCCAAAACGTGAACTTCATGTTGGATGTTATCCTTTAAAGTGCCTATGAAGAGATCAATCCTGTGTTCCTCTGGAATATCAGTTACCCTTATATTCAATTTTGGAAGTCCTCAATGTGCTGCCCCACTAAACCCTTTTGTTTGAGATTTATCAATTGGCTAAAGAAGGTGTTGCTCTTTGTATCCTCATAATGTGCTATCATTTCCTCCGTAAAAATTGACCAAGTGAAAAAATTTTTACGGGAGCAAAGCCATTGATACCATACAAATGTATTTTGTTCTAAATGTAAAGTTGCAATGCATACCTTTTGTGTGTTTTGCACGTTATGGAGATCAAAATATTGCTCCATCTGTAGTATCCATGTTACAGGATCCTTTCCATCAAACTTCCTCATATCCATTTTTGGAATATGGTGGTTCTTCACGCCAACATTAGAGTTTATGAAATCACGATTAACATTTATTTTGTTCTCATCATGAGTTTCCTCTACTATCTTTTCACCATTAGGAAACATTTCTTGTATCAACTTTGTCAAACCTTCCATGTCTGCTTTTAGATCATTCTTCATGTTTCCATGTTGTCTTTCATTTTTTCATCGATCTTAGCTTCCATGCCTTTCTTCAAACTGTCCATCTTCACTTCCATGCCTTTCTTTAAAACTTCCATTTCATTTTTTGTTGCTCTTTGCGAGAGTGAAATCTGTTGCACTTGCTCTTGTAATTTTGATAGATCATGTTGCAATTCTTCATCTTCATGAGTCATAGTAGAGCCTTCTGAAGGCTTAATGGGTGTTGAATTATTTTTAGGGGCCATTTTAGAATCAAATATTGATATCTATTCTACAAGATGCCCTTGGAATCAATTCAACTTGATTCTTCAAACAAGACTTATGCAATTCGGAAAAAAAATACACACCTTTTACTAGCTTTTAGGAGATCGATATTGAAATTGAATTATCTCTGTAATTGAAAATCTTAGATATCTGAAATTCAGCCCTATAGTAGCCCTCTGAAGCTTCTTTCAAATGCCACAGGTCTGACCTGATTTTGATTCTCCAAGACAAAGTTGTGTCCAATCTCCCACAATGACCTAATTCTGGACTGGTTCAGTAGAGCGAACTTGTACGACTTGCCACGTGTCACTTTTTTGTCCTTTGTCTCTGAAATTGATAGAGAAGAAACTACAGGCCGTGTACTTGCGACCACTTTTGACGGCACTCCAATCCAATCTTCAGAGAGAGAGTTATTGAACTTTTCCCACGATCACCTCTTTGAGATGAAATTCAGGAGCCTGAAAAAGCACTACCTTCCACAGATCATATCTCCAAAAATATTGTGAACCAAGCTTTGAAATTTTTTGATGAATTTCCTCAGGATTTTAGCTTATTTCCATATGAATTTCAGATTCTGAACCTTCGTAAGAAAAAATTTCTCTTCAGATTACACGATGACCTGTTTAGGAGCCTGAAAAATGGAAACTTCCTGAGATCATATCTCCGAAATTATTGCGAACCAAGCTACGAAATTTTCATAAGCTTCTCAAGGATGTTTTCTTCACCTAAATTTCAGCTTCTAAAACCGTAGAAGGGTGACATAGCGAAAAATTCACATTGTGTTGTTTGGAGCAGCGAAACCTAAGAACCAAAGCTACGTGCAAATGTTGTGTAACCGGCTCAAAAATAGAAGAAAAAAGAGATGTGTAGAAATGAGCCATGAGCAGCCTCCAGCCACATTACATAAATAAGAACAATTCTTGGATGATAATTCACAAACCTCCTTTCTATATATAGGAGTCATGGGAGAACATGTAAATATTCTGAATATTCAATCTATTAGTGAACACAATGTAATCCTAGCGAACCTAACAATAATAATTTAAGGGCACAATAATAACAAAATGGGGGTTACAAGAGTACAATAATAACAATAAGGGGTTTACACTAACAATAATAAGGGGCTATACTAGTGATATAGGGACCTAACATGTTTTTTATGTAGATCTAATAGTTATTTTAAAGTTAATGTTAATATTAGATTTTCATATCTAAGGCACATGACATAAAGTGAAAACTTGAAGAGGGTTGTGGGTAGCTACATAGTCTCGAGTTCAAAGTTTCTTCCAAGTGGCTCAATGTGTTGTGTAGTGCAATGTCATTCTTTTAATATGCCTTGAGCTAGCATACTTGAAAACTTATCAATATACATATTTCTCTGAAAGCAAGCTTCTATGATTCATGATTTCTACAAAGTCTCTTCTGGATAGATCGCATAGATTTTTCGAGGTCCACGCGTTTCGAACCACTTACTGTGGTTCATCCTCTGGAAAAAGATGGATAGTCTGATCCAATTGGGATCAAACTATCCATCTTTTCCCTCATGATGAACCATAGTAATTGGTTTGAAATGTGTCGACCTCGAAAAACCTATGTGATCTATCAAAAAGAGACTTTGTAGAAATCTACACCTTGTCAAAATTAGTTAGGTGCTCATTGTACTAATAAAACTTATCATCGAGCTTCTTATCAAAAATTCTCATTCAACTAGTTTTCTAAATTGTTCAACATTTTTAAAGTAGAGTGAGTGCTCATGTTGTCTAAGGAACTGTGACTTGATCATTTATAAGTGTTTTCCTTCATGGGTGAGCTCAGTGAATAAAGTCATTGGAACTTAAGGACAGGGCAGTATCTCTCTAATATATGTTGAGGGTCCAACTGTTGTATTTATCCCAATATCTAAAATCACCAAGGGAGCTCAATGGTGCCGTCAATCGTACTACTCAACCACTAAGGTTCTAAAGAATGGTCTCCTTGAGTAATGTTCTCAACGTACTATAGCAAAAAAATAATCGATTAATGTTCTTACACTTGCTGAGATACTCTGAAATTGATCAATTTCGTAGTTGTTGAGTTCTTGTTTCTGTCACTACTTTAGAACTTCTTTCGCTACGATGTTGATCTTCTTATTGTTTCATTCAATTCTACACCAAAGTTAGGTTATCCTTTGAGACTTGGAGAACTTGATGTTGATGCTCGATGTGACCTTCCACTACTTATCATCCATATTAGCTTTTATTTGATCCTTCAAACCATCCAACTTAGCCTTCATTTTTGCTTTTAAACCATCTATGTCATCTTTGATTTCTTTTTGTAAGATCGAAATTTGTTTCACTTGGTATCGTAATTTTGATATATCATACTGCACTTCTTCCTCTTCATGCGTCATAGTAGAGCTTTCTGAGAGCTTAATGGGTGTGGAATTATTTTTGGGAGGCATTATAGAACCCAATACTAATAAAAATGCTTCAATATACCCTTGGAATCATTTCAAACTTCTTTTTCAAACAACCGTTATGCAATTTTACAAACAAATACACACTTTTTTCTTGCTTTTTAGGAGGTCGATATTGAAACTGAATTATCTTTGTGATTTCGGATCTTTATCTAAAATTCGGTCTTGTAGTAGCCCTCTGAATCTTCTTTGGAATGCCACAGGTCTGACCTGATTTGGACGCTTCAAGACAAATTTATGCTCAATATCCCACAATGAACTAATTATGGATTGGTTCAGTATAGAGAACTTGTACAGTGTGTCACATGTCATTTTTTCCTCCTTCGGCTCTAAAATTGATACACAGGAAATTACAGTCCGTGTACTTTCGGCCAATTTTTACAGAATCTCAATCTGATGCTTAGAGAGAGTTATAATGATTTTCTCACAGTCACCTTTTTGAGATGAAATTCGGGAGCCTAAAAAAAACCCTAACTTCCACAGATCATATCTCCGCACATATTGTGAACCAAGATCTGAAATTTTTACACAAAGTTCCTCAAGGTTTCGGCCTCGCGTGATAAAAATTTCAGCTTCTAAACCTTCATATAAAAAAAATTTATAGCGAAAATTTCATGATCACTTGTTTGGATAATCGAAACCCTAGAATCCAAAGCTCTGATAAATGTTATGAAACTAGCTCCAAAAATAGAAGAAAAGATACATCAATGGCTTAGAAATAAGCCACTTCGAGGGGGCAACCTCCTTAACATTACTTAAATGATTCTTGGATGATAAAAATGGCAAAAAGTCCTTTATATATATATATATATATATATATATATGAGTCCATGGGGTCACAATATAATCCTAGCTGACCTAAAAATAATAATGTAAGGGCACAATAATAACAATATGTGGGTTACAGGGGTACAACAATAACAATAAGGTGGCTACACTAACAACAATAAGGGGATACACTAGTATTATAGGGACCTAACATGCCCCTCTCTTTCAAACAAGTGTTGTCCTAAACGCTTAATTATTTCTAGATGCTTATGTATAAAATTCTCATCCTCCCATTTGGAATCTTCAACAGGTAAGTTCTTCCACTTGATGAGATATTATGAAATTGATCGATTATATAGTTGTCAAGTTATTGTTTATGTGACTGCTTCAGAACTTCTTTCGCTACGATGTTGATCTTCTTGTTGTTTCATTCGATTCTACACCAAAGTTAGGTTATCCTTTGATAGTTGGAGAACTTGTTGTTGATGCTCGATGTGACCTTCCACTACTTTATCGTCCATATTAACTTTCATTTGATCCTTCAAACCATCAAACTTAGCCTTCATTTTTTATTTTAAACCATCTATGTCATCTTTGATTTCTCTTTGTAAGATCGAAATTTGTTTCACTTGGTACCATAATTTTGATATATCATACTGCAATTCTTCTTCTTCATGCATCATAATAGAGCTTTATGAGGGCTTAATGGGTGTGGAATTATTTTTAGAAAGCATTATAGAATCCAATATTGATAAAAATGTTTCAATATACTTGTTATGTACATCTTATTAATTATTAATTAATGTAGTTGTCCTAGGTTGTCTTAGGTTTATTTAAATGAAAAGGCATGATCAAATATCATGCCCCTTCACCAAGGGACGCCATAAGGTTGTATTTAAAGCTTTGGTCTCTCCCAATTGTAATCATCTCATCTTTTATCAATAATAATATATACTTATTCAAGTTTACCAGAGTTTTTACACTCCATTGGTATCAGAGTAGTTTGTTCCTCGGATTATGTTTCGGTTATGCAGTTAAATTGTTTTCCAGAACCACCGTTTATTCTTCCCCACCATCTCGTTTCCCTCTTCCTGTGTTCGCCACCAGCGTTGTCACTCTTGCTGCACCTGGCCGCTGTCCCTGTTGCCACCCATTTGCGGCTACACCCTCCCTGTTGTCTTTCTCGCCGCCCTTAGCCTCCCTCCCCCGTCATATTCTCCACCCCCTTTCCGTCGTCTTCCCCACCCATCTTCCCCCACCATCCTTCCCACATTTCTCAACTACCACCTTTCCCTGCTGCCCCCGCCCTCCATTCCCGCCGCCATCTCCCCTACGGTCTACCTCTCCTCCCCGCCTCCCCTACCCACCTCTCCTCCCCGTCTCCCTCGACAGCTCTCCTCCCCGCCCTTCCGCCCACCTCTCCTCCTCGCCTCCCCCGACACCTCTCCTCCCCACCTCCCCCCACTCCTACCCCCATCGTCTCCCATCTCCCCATTGCCATTTCGCTGCCACTATACGTCAACCATCCACCAGTGTGCCGTTAATCATCCGAATTGCAGAAACGTGGATTTTTTTTTATTTTTATTTTTTAAATATAACAGTGCGACCCTACATAAATATGCGTGATTAAAAGTTTATGTTGACAATTTAATTAACTCATTAAGGAGACAGGTCACGGTATAAGCAGAATAATCAAAATCATAATTTATAAGGTGTCCTTGTTTAATTTTTTAGAACGGATGGAATTTTTTTTGGAGTTATATATATATATATATATATATATATATATATATATATATATAATTTACAATTAATAAATATATAAATTATATATTTATATATAATTTATGTAATAGTTATATAATAACCAAAAAATTATTATTATTATTATTAAAAAAAAAGGGGAAAATACTAGTAGATAAATATTCACCACCGCATACACGTTCAATGTCGTCATCAATGTCGATGGCCGAATTCCAAAAAAAATTGCTGGATCTTGAGAAACGGATCAATAATAATTTCGATGACTTCAGCAAAAGATTAGTCGATCTCGAGGGTACAGTTGCAAGACATTCCAACGACATCAAAAAGCTTCAAGATACAACAAATCGGATAGAAAGACAAATTTGGTTAAATCATAGCGAGGCCACAAAAAATCATAGCCAAGCAATGCAAAAGCTAACAGAACTCTGCGACAAGATAAATCAAACACGACGACCAATATTCTTCAATATGGAACACAATTAACAGAACAATTTAGCAGATTCAGGGAATTCAAAAGAGCATCATGAAAAAATTGAGTCCTCACATCATCACGAAGGTAGTAATGCAGATTCTCAAAATAAGCAGCTCTGGAATGCATTTGCTAATCAATACCCCCTCCTCGTCCCACCGTTAGCATATCATCGAAAAGCAAAAATCGAGCTACCCAAGTTTGATGGTAATGAAAAAAATAGTGTTGCATGGCTTAATAAAGCCGAAGAATATTTTGAGATTTATGACATTGATAGTGATGACGAACAAATTAAGCACGCTTCCATGAAAATGGAAGAAGCATAAAATTGGTATATGTGGTGGAAAAAGACGACGCTTGCTATTAGTTGGTCGAAATTTAAGGATGCATTATTTAAAAGATTTCAAGGTATAAAAGAAGAAAAGTTTTTTTCAACGTTCATCAAATTACGCCAAAAAGGAGATGTGGATGAGTACACTCGAGAATGGGCAACCTTAGCGACACGAGTACCTGGATTTTCAGAATCTCGTTTAATCTAGTCTTTCATCTCAAGACTTAAAATCCATATACAAGAAGAGCTCAAACTTCACGACATTACATTAGTAGAACTAGCAAGGCAAAAAGCAAAAGCTGCTGAAAAGAAATTTGAAAGGTTATCTTGGTCAAAACCAGAAAAAGTATATTCAAGACGGAGATTTCCTCAATCTAAAAATATATATAACACAAAATATGTCCCACCCCATCTTCGTGAAGAAGAAAAATCTAACGTGGAAATACAAAGGATGAGAGAGGGCAAGTGAAAATGTTGCAGTGAAAAGAGGGACCCTAAGCATAGGTGCGCTAAAAGAAACGAGACAAAGAATCTGTATAGCTATGAAGCAACTAATGACTCTAACAATGATGAATCAAATGCAGACACCCCAAATTTCCCTCCAGAACTAGATGACGGAAGCATTCCACATATATCATTATCAGCTATGACAAGTATATCACAACCTCACACACTAAAACTAAAAGGACATATTAAGAAGAACAACGTAATGGTTCTCCTTGATACCGGCAGTACCCACAATTTTTTAGATTCAACCATGGCCAAACGACTCAACATCTTTACGTTTCCCATGCCCAATATGAAGGTAATGGTGGCCAATGGTAAGAATATTGAGAAGGTAGGGAAATGCCATAAGGTCAAATTACAGATTCAAAATTTTAATTTAGAATCTACATTCTACACCGTGCCATTACGAGGAATAGATGTGGTCTTAGGAATTCAATGGCTACAACCTTAGGTACTTATTCTACCAACCATAGAAGCAGTTTATAAGCTTTAAGTGGGAAGGGCAGAAGCACAAGTTATATGGATTCCAAGCCCCAGAAAATCAAATCGTATCATCATCCCAGATCATGAAGATGATTCGAAAAGGAGCGCCAACCTATACAGTACAATGTCATCAGTTAGAAATGTTATCTACAAAAAGAATCAGCGAAGGGTCACCAAAAATACAAGGACTAGTTCATAAACACAAAAAAAGTATTCGAAGACCTGCCAACGAAAATGCCTCCTAATAAGGAAATCAAACATACAGTAGAAGTAAAGGCAGGATCAGACCCTGTCCACATCAAATCTTATTGCTATCCACATCACCAAAAGATTGAACTCGAGAAGATGCTCCAAGATCTTTTAAAAATGTGGGGTCGTCTCAAAAGGCAAGAGCCTGCCTCTCGGGAAACCCAAGCATTCGTCAACAATGTCCATCATTATGTATGCTTTGAGGACAAAGCATCTTTTGAGAGAGAGGCAATGTTATGTACATCTTATTAATTATTAATTAATGTAGTCGTCCTAGGTTGTCTTAGGTTTATTTAAGTGAAAACGCATGATCAAAGATCATGCCCCTTCACCAAGGGACGCCATAAGACTGTATTTAAAGCCTTGGGTGATCATGCTCCTTCACCAAGGGACGTCATAAGGTTGTATTTAAAGCCTTGGTCTCTCCCAATTGTAATCATCTCATCTTTTATCAATAATAATATATACTTATTCAAGTTTACCAGAGTTTTTACACTTCAATACCCTTGGAATCACTTCAAACTTATTTTTCAAACACACATTATGCAATTTTAAAAAACATATACACACATTTTTCTTTCTTTTTAAGAGGTCAATATTGAAACTGAATTATCTTAGTGATTTCGGATCTTCAATATCTAAAATTTGGTCTTGTAGTAGCCCTTTGAATCCTCTTTGGAATGCCACAGGCTGACCTGATTTGGATGCTTCAAGACAAAGTTATGTCCAATCTCCCACAATGACCTAATTATGGATTGGTTCAATATAGTGAACTTGTACAATGTGCCTCGCGTCAATGTTTCCTCCTTCGGCTCTAAAATTGATACACATGAAACTACAGTTTGTTTACTTTCGACCATTTTTTACAGAATCCCAATCCGATACTCAGAGAGAGTTATGACTATTTTCCCACGATCACCTCTTTGAGATGAAATTCGGGAGCCTGAAAAAACCCTAACTTCCAAAAATCATATCTCCGCAAATATTGCGAACCAAGATACTGAAATTTTTACGCGAAGTTCCTCAAGGTTTCAGCTTCGCGTGATAAAAATTTCAGCTTCTGAACCTTCGTAGAAAAAATGTTATAGCGAAAATGCCACGATGACCTGTTTGAAGCAACGAAACCCTAGAATACAAAGCTCTGATACCAAATGTTATGAAACCAGCTCCAAAAATAGAAAAAAAGAGAGATCAATGGCTTAGAAATAAACCATTTCGAGGGGGAAACCTCCTTAACATTACATAAATGAACAATTCTTGGACGATACAAATGACAAAACCTCATTTCTATATATAGGAGTCCATGGGGTCACAATATAATCCTAGCCGACCTAACAATAATAATATAAGGCCACAATAATAACAATATGGGAGTTACAGGGGTACAACAATAACAATAAGGGGGCTACACTAACAACAATAAGAGGATACACTAGTATTATAGGGACCTAACAATTAACTTAATATAAAGTTGGCTTCAAGTATACCTAGGGGACTTCCTATATACCTAAAGGTATGTGGAAATGAAATTTCATATACAGATACTCTCTTATGCAATACTACTTAAATGGGTATCAGCATTAGTTATAAAGGTTTCAAACAATGTGATGTGATTCCACTGGTAGTTCCTACGTGTATTCTTCCCCTGCCATAGTTTTACACATTGAATGATAGATTGTCATGCTATTTAAGGATGTTGAAACATGTCTATAAATAATTTGAAAACTTATGAACTCCCTAACCCAATAAAAATAACTTCAGCAAAAAATAACTTGTGGAAAGTAGGCTTTGAGGTTCAAAATGTAAAATAATCACAATGTCTACTATAGTTCTCGAATTGGATATCATGATCCTAATTATGAAACGTTACAAATTTTTTAAATCTATTGACACAGTTTGACTGATCCATTCTACCAAAAGATATTCAATTTGTGAAATTTGCAACCTTTCTTGGGAAAAACCCAAAAAAATTGTTGATTTTAAAATAAATGGTATCTCCACTTCTCAGACTCGGTTTTGGATTATTTTTTTAATTGAATATTTTTTGAAGAGGAATTCAGTCCTCGGACTGGATTCTTCAAATTCTGTATAGAAAATTTTAGAAATTGACTTGAATATTGTCATCCTCTTTTTCTATAAAAAAATCAACAAAGAAAAAATAACTCACATTTTATGCCCAAAACTTTTCCTACTTCCTACCCTAAAAAGAAAGATTTGATATAACTTGTAGTGTAATTAACTCCAAAAATTTGGAGATATTACATAAATAATAGTGCAGAACCCAAGAAAATAAGCCCTAAGAAAGATCTATTTAATAATCAAAAATATAGAACTATGTGCATTTGCCAGTTCAAGGGGCCAACCTCTTAGAGCAATGCTTCAAATAAAATCACAATTCTTGAAAAAACATTACATAACACTCTACTCAATATATAACCACCCATAGAGAATCATAACTACCTATGGGTCTACTTATTTAAGAACCTACTAACTAATTTGGGCCTTAGTAACAAAGAGACCTCTCTTTATAACGAGTGACTATCAATTAATTATTCAGTGGATGTTATTCAATGAAGAGGACATCATATGTTAAATAAGAGGGTTAACACAGTACCCCTAACATTCATTGTTCTAATCTGCTACCAACCCCTGTAAATCATAACATTGGGTAAACCTTTAACAAGCTAGACAATTTGGTGACTAAGGTTATCAAAAAAATAAAAATAAAAACATCCCAAGTGAATGAAGAAACTTGCAATCCCATTTTTATGTGCTTGATAACCATTGCAACTAGGTCGCTTAGGACTGACATTCCAAATTTCCCATGGGGCAATCTAATAGCTTGGACTCTTCTTGCCTAAATTGTTGAGATGTATTTGACGAGTGAACATACAAAATGGAAACCTCTAAGCTTATATTGTGAATATTGAGAGGAAGATATCCATGGGTTGTTTGAACCCTAGTTGATGTACCCAAAGGAATCTACATAGAAATTGATGGTGAGTCTCTAGATTTGGTTGTCACAAGCAACATGGTAATTAGAAAAATACCATGTAGGTTGTTCTCATTTTGGTAGCCTCATACAATGGCTTAAGGGTGACATCACAATGGATGTATATGTCTAGAAGGTGAATCACTCCTATGCAACAATTTTCTTAAACAAAATTTAGATAAAATATAAGTTCTCAATGTTATTATGTATTGTTTTTAATATCTTCAAGTGATATGTTAAATATGAATTATGTGAATAAACATGTACATTAATCCTCCTAAAAATGAACATAGGGATAAGTGAGCATGACATACATGGTGAAATGGGGTGATATCATATGTATTCTTCGTGGAATTTAACTGTGATTATGAATTTCATGTAAATATTGAACATAGAGATTAATAAATATCTTTTGTTTGACGGAGATTTTCATGTATACATTTATAATACTACAAGATTGAAATATCATGTTGTTGCACTAGAATTGTATAGCCATTGTTGTAAGTCCCGATCCAAGTGATGGCTAGAAATGTGATGATCAAATAAAAGAATCTTTGAATTTCGTGAATTCAGGACTTGGTTACCAACATGAAGCACGTGAGTGGGGATGCCACAAGTCTTACAAGCACACTATACATTGGGATGTTGGATAGACCTTGAAGTATACACTTGCATATATTTCCCCATGTAAGGGTGGTATACCACAAAACTTACCATAAAATGGTTTAGATAATTCCAAACTGTCTTGTATTCCCACATATGATTGCTTAAGCATAATTTTATAGTCTTGTCAAATAATTTACTGCATTGGTTCCTCCTTGCCCCATATAAAGATGTAATTCTAAACCTAGAGCCAAACCTTGTCTTGTTGCACTAAGAAAGCAAGTTGCATTTACAGCCAAATACTCATAAGATTGTAATGTCCATCCTATATACATAATGCTAAAATCAACAAATGTCAATGTTAACCTAGTATAATAGGTTATATTAAATTTAAACTATAATATAAATAAATTTAATGTGAACCAAATAATAATCATTCAAACATATATGTGTGTGTGTGTGTGTGTGTGTGTGTGTGTGTGTGTGTGTGTGTCACATGAAACTCTTTCATTTATTAGAACAAGAGGTACATAAAGCAATTTGTGTTGGTACAAATCATCTCATCTTTTTATGAGCCCACATTATTAATAATGATTTGAAATTTATGAGCCCATATTATTAATAGTGAATTGAAAAGATATTAAGGCACCAACATAGATTCATCTTAACTTTAAATCCTTTGAGATTTGCATCTCAAGTAAATTTTAGATTCCCTAATTACTTGATAAACCAAACCAAAGTTGAGATGATGTACGTTGATATTCTTATGTTTGGTCAAGCATAACTCTTAATTTAAAATACAATACACCCCTTGATCCCTACTTACCATGTAAAAAATTGTGAACCCTCTTCAACCCAGCTTATCACATTCAATACTAGAAATTAATAATAGGGATATCTATATGTGGTATTCCCATTTTCTAAAACTTATCACATTCCATACAAGTGTTAGGGATATCTATATATCAATCGGCATGGTGTTTCCATTTTTTAAATCCTTGTGGTGCATACTTTTCCTCCAATTGGGTATCCTCAATCCGAAGCAGGTTGTTTGTGCATCCTATTATAAACCTTCGAACCAAGAAACACTTTCAAAAGTAATTAGGAAATTAGGGGCTTCAACGAAGAAATTGATTTCAAAAGTAATTAGGGGCTTCAACGGGAAAATTGATTCCATGACTCCTTATAGTAAATCTTTCAACAAAAGAACACTTCAAAAAGTTATGAAGAAGTTATGAGGAGCTTAAATCAGAAAATCGATTCCATGACTCTTCCCTAGTGAAATGCAGAGACTGAATGGGGAAATTAATTCCATGAGTCTTCCCAAATGAAAGTAGTTGATCGTGCAGCCAATTTCAAACAAAACCACGTTACCTAATCCATTGCATAACAACCCTTACTTCCACAAATAAGAACCAGGAAGATTGATCAGTCTGGGGATGTTATTTCCAGTTAATATTTCTCAAATATTTACCTAATATGAAATATTTGCCTCTACATATTTTGGTACACATTGCACTTGTCTAACAACCTTCAATGTCCTTGGGCCTGTTTTCCAGGTCACAAAAGACCCACTTTGACCCCAGTTATGCTCCACCCGAAGAAATATTTCTAGACCTGGACCATCTCCTGCTTTATCTGGGAGGAAGCTTAAAATACTGAGAAATTAACATGGGAAGGGCTGTGAAGAAATTCACCATGCCTGCGAATGATGAGCTACAAAAAATCCATCCTCGTAAGCGTTTCCCAATTTTATTTATAGATTCTTCTACTCGTACATCTCTCAGCCCTCTTAGAATCGAGGTAATCCATTAGTAAACAACCAGATAGGGTCATTAAAAGTAAATAACCAGTCAATATTAAATTGAATAGCTACGGGGTGTAATGATCGGTGGTATGTGTAACCCTTCTTTCAAAGTTACAGCTTCCACGCTGTTGCTTCGCCAAAAAACATCGTGTCGTCCAAAAATTTCAAAGGGAATAAATGCTCAGGGATTCGTAAGCACCGTAATACACGAGATCTTAATCATTTTGAAATCGGAGATAAACCTCCCTAAACCTTGATTTTCAAAACTGAGATGAGCCTCCCTAGAACTTCCGCCATAGTAATGGCAGATGGGAAGAGCCGAGTACCTTGAGACATGTTAGGGAAAATCTTAACAGGACCAGCTCTCAAAATTGAATGGACCACTAGAAATGCGATTATAAACCCATTGTACCCCAGAATCATCAATTCCAACAATTTTAGAAACTGAACCGATTGAGTGCTTCACATATATTAACTGTTGGAATAAACATTTATTTTGAAATACGTGCAAGGTTTTGAATACCAGCGCTATTCTCAGAAACGAATATTATTTTCAAAAGCACTGATTTTGCATGCAAAAGCTGTCACTCAGTGCATATTCACTCATCTAGGGGTCTAGGCATATTCACTCGTCTAGGGGTCTAGACGTTAGCTAAACTGTCTTCAAAAACATTCAACACTTGCACGACAAAAGTATAAACTTGCATATGGAAACCCAAACTTCAACCCAAAATAGGAGAATATCAAATCCTGACCTTCTAAACCATTTCGAGATTAACAATTAGAATTAAGTGAATATATGCCATTCATGAAAATCTGACACAGCGTTGCTAATAGCCACTAAAACAAATTTTCACACAGCAATTATGGAAAGCGATTTTCATGTAACACCGATACAACAAAAGGTGGCTGTAAGCCGCCATAAACAAAAACAAAAAAAACACTCAAGTGCAGAACTAGAGACATGCAAATCCATCAGCAACTAATGTGATGTTCCATGGTGGCGTATCAGTAAACAAGGATACACCATACAGCATATCCATGAAAATGCATTTAATTTGATGCCGACAAATCAGTTTAAACATATAGAAATCTGCATTCCCAAGATGAGCATGCCACGCATGTTTTTTATCAAATTCAAACTCATTCTGCCTAATCAACCTAAAATCAGCATGCCAAAACACTGGGAATACAATCATTCCAATTTACTTTAAATTAAAAGCCACTGGAATTAAAGATATTTGCAGACAGAGAGTCTTTGAGTCTGGACAACATATAATCTAATTAGTGAAAATGTCAAAAAAAACAAGAGGAGGTTCGCATAAGTTGAAGCAGTTTAAAATATTAAGCTGAGCAGTAATCATACAAAAGTCCCTTTCAATAATAAAAAGTCAACAGCTAGAAATCCCACCTTCTCACCTGAATCAGTCAGTCTGGCAACTGTATAACTGTATAAGCAATAAATCCTCATATGAAATAGTTACAAACGCAAACCAGATGACATAAATCTCAAACACTGTTGAGTTGTACCATATTCAACATAACTCATAACAAGATTCATACCATATAAGCTAATTATTGAAAATGTAAAAAAAAAAACAGAGTTCACATAAGTTGAAGCAGCTCAAAATACTCACCTGAACAGTAATCAGCCAGAAAAGTCTGTTTCAGTAACACAAAGGAAACAGCTAGAAATCTAGCTTGCCACCTGAATCATTCAGTTCGACGTCTGTATGAATGTATAAGCAATAATTCCTCTAACGAAAAAAATGGCAAATGCTAACAACATCCCACAAATCTCAAACATTGCTGAGTTGTAGCATATTCAACATAACTCGTAACAATATTCATACAAAATAAGTAACATTTTGAGTAGTACCATTAAACGTTTGAGATAAAAAGGTAACGAAAAAAGGTAACAATAGACTTTGAAAAAGCGAACTAAGATCTTCAGCGCAGCCCTCATGATCCGAGCATGTTATGCACAAAATCAATCAATCTACAAAAGTTACCGAGTTTTTCTAGTGCTCTTCAACACTTGTCAGCTCAATTACCCATTATATTTTGAGCTTGATGGTACTTTATCTCCATTCAGGAGACTCAATAAGCTCCTGTACATACAAGGCAATAATATTTGTGACATGCCAAATAACTACTTCACTAAAAAAGTGTGCATATTGGGATCAATTAGCCAACACTCTAATGGTAACGGATTCAGAAATTATTGATTCACAAATAAAATCTCAACTGAATCCACCGAACTGTTGCTGTTGAGTAGCAAAGCCTCCTTGACCTGCACCCACTGTATAGTTCATTGCAAACCCTGTCCCAGGTCCTGATGGCATGCCCATGGGAGGTTGCATTCCCATTCCAGGTATGCTCATAGGAGGTTGCATGCCCATTCCAGGCATGCCCATCCTTGGAGGCATTCCCACTTCAGGTCCCTTTGGCATACCCAAGCCAGCACCGGCACCCATACCACTAACTGTTTCAATGCCCACACCTGCTCCATAAGAGCCCATGCCTACACCTGTGCCATATGTACCCATCATAGGAGAAGCGGATGGTGCTAACGTACTTGCACCTCCCCGACCCAAACCTGAACCAGATCCCATGGGTTTTCCCATAGAGCTCACGAAAGTTTTCTTCTCCTCTTCTTTCCTTTCCGACATAGTAATGGAATCTAAATTGATGCCAATATTTGCCAGAGAATTGCTTTTTGCTGCAAAAGTTAAGACAAGAAATTCCAGAATCAGTACCACAAGAAGTTTCCGCAACTAGTATATAACTCGGTTTTCTTGCAAAACCCAAAAGTTTTCATGATCATACTACATAAAACAAGTATCTTTCTCAGTAACCTGTAAAATCAACGATGTTTCTTATGAGAAGGGTACATACGTGCAGTAATGTTTAAGTCAATTAAGCCACGGCTTAATGTGTCCGCCCAGATTGATGACTTCGGTTGAAATTTTTCTTTCTGTGACTGAGATTTAGCAGTACCTGTAGCGCTTGAATTTTGAGCTTGTGCGGAATGCAGATTAGGTTTTTCCGATACTGGAGTTACTGCTGGAGCCAAAGGTTGTGTCTGAAACATACTGGGAGGTTGTGAGGCCTGAACTGGAGGCACAGCAGTTCCAAAGGCACTGAATAAATTTCCTTCAAAGGGATCTGCATTGCCAAAACCTGCCAGAGGATTGGAATTTGAAGACACGGCTCCAAATGCACCATATCCTTCATTAATCCCAGAAGTCAAAGAAGATGTAAAAGATACTGTACTTGATGTTTGGGCAGCAAATAGGCCTTCAGGTGATTGGAAAGAGGCGTTATATTGAGACTGACTAAAATTATCACCAGGAAGCTGTCATTTATTAAAAAAGCAACATAATCAACTCTTCCAATTAATTAGATACACCAGTTTGCCTGGAATCTAATGACTGTTTAACCCATGGAACCATTAAAGATGTAAAATACTAATAGAAATATCATTCAGAATATAAAACAGTCTAATTGACCTGATTAAGGGAGTTGGTGGCCGATACTGAAGGGGCCACAAAAGTCGCATTAAAATTAGCATCCGCAAACAAATCTATCCCAGAGTTTGGACCACTCACAGCTGCAGTAATAGGAGCATTTGCATCCTTTGGTGGAGGAGGTATTCCTTTCATGACATCCGTACTCCCTAAATTAGCATCTGCAAACAAACCTATCCCAGAGCTTGGACCACTAATAGATGCAGTAATAGGAGCATTTGCAGCCTTTGGCGGAGGAGGTATTCCTTTCATGACATCAGTACGCCCTCCCATTGAAGGCTGGCCAAAAAGGTCATCCTCTGTGAAAGTTGGAACAGTAGCAGCAGCTATCGACAAGAATGCAAAACAATTAAATAATAATAAGTTTAATAAGCCATACAAATATTTAATAAATAGACTAGCAAACCACAATGATACAGAAAATATTAGGAATTTTGCTTCTGTGATCCATAAATCGTATTAAAAATCTTTCGGTTATAATCACATCTAAGAATATTTTGTCGACGCATTTCGAACCAGCCAGTGTGGTTCATCATCAGCACAAGATGAGAAATCTGATCATTTAACCGGTTTAAATAGATAGAGGGACGTTCCAACTAGCCATTATAAAACGGTTATATTTGACTCAAATATAACTGTTTTATAATGGCTAGTTGGAGCGGCCCTCTATCTATTTAAACCGGTTAAATGATCAGATTTCTCAAATATAACTGTTTTATAATGGCTAGTTGGAACGTCCCTCTATCTATTTAAACGGGTTAAATGACCAGAGTTCTCATCATGTCCTGATGATGAACCACACTGGCTGGTTCGAAATGCATCGACAAAATATTCTTAGATGTGATTATAACCGAAAGATTTTTTATACGATACAGAAAATAGTTGAAGTAACAAAAGAAGTAATAATGATTATGCACAGTAATCCAAATTTCCTCTCAGGTTGCCTAACACAAAACTTCACATAGGAACTCTGGATAGTTTTGACCACAAACCTTTATTAGTTATAATAATAAAATTCAATACAACGAAAGATAAATATTTATTTATTTCAATCTTCAACCGGACATGATAACTAAAAGCCATCAAATGCATTCCCATCTTCCTGCCCAAATACCAGGAAAAGAGACAATTCTTCCATATGTCACTGCCTCAGACTTCAGCTAGCAGAGAAATTAACAGACAAGTGATACTACATATCACAAACATCAAATCAAATGGTAAAGATCAGGGGAAAAACATCAAATTCTCAACATAGCTACAATAGAAATATTGCCATAATTTGATCTCATGAATCTTAAAGACTTGAACTGAAGCTTACTAAATCAAATCATCAAAATAAGGAAGAAGTTTTTGATTGCTAGTTGTAAATACGGTAAATAGCAAATACAACCTAATAATCTCAGTGCAAAATCATAAACCAAATGGTAGCATAGGAACTTAAATTATAGTTTACTACATTTCTGCATATTTTCTTGGTTGTGTCAGGTAAGAAACAAAAACATGAAACAATTTATCAGCAGGTGATTAATGTGTTTTAAAAGTCCCAAAATACATACACCCATACAGTACTGCATAGGGACCCCTCGTAATTTTTCAAACTTGTAATACTTCCTTGCCTTGGATGAGTCATATGAGCTCCTCCTTGTAAAACGTTAGATAAAATGTCCTGCGCCTGAATACATTAGCTGAGAATATCCTGACCATGAACAGATAGTTTACCCTTAAACCCTACTATCTTTCCATCCTGTTCACCCTTCCATACCACATCAATATTGACTCGCTACGAACAATCATAAGTCCAACGCTTGACCCAACTCATCACAATCCAACTTCATCTACCCCCAGAAAAACGGCCAAAAGTCTTGTAAAAATATTTTTGGATGCTGCTTGGAATTTTCATAGACAACATATCCAGCCTTCAAAGCATCGGCCCCACTGAATTTGTCCAATGAACAAATGGTTTAATGGAAACTCCATAAGCAGTTAAACATACCATGGTTCATGGCCCTAAGCTAGTGCAGATCGACCAATGGAAATGTCATTTGTCTCCTAAGGCGGAAGATGTAAATTTCTATCTTGTCCAAGAGCTGAGCTTCTACAAGACTCGAGGCATTTATCCAAAACTTTCTACCAAACATAGCTACAGATTGAAGCTGACATCTCCATATCTGGCCCCAGTATTTGATCTTTCCTTTGACTCCAATCTCTACAACATCTGTATCCAACTATCTAATCTACACCTCACTCAAGAAATGTATTGTGCTCATTTCACCCCTGTAATTATCCTAACAGCAACCTGTAAACTTCAGATGAACAAAGCAAGAGATATTTCAGGCTTGCAACCAGAATTTCTGACTGACGACATCAAACATCTTGTTTCAGCCATGCAATTTTACTTAATAAAGCTGTTTTATCTAGTTTCCCACCATCATTGACTGATAATCATATGGATGGTACTGAACACTCAAGACAGACGCTATTCTTCAATTTGTGGAGAGAAAGGTTAAATTGTACAACTCAATCATGCTGAAAACAAGGAACCCAAACTGGTTGCAACTTTAGTCACTCCTTTCGGAAGTCAAAATACAAAACAAACTCACTCAAATTTTATCAAATTTATTTTAATTCAAATTTAAAAAGAAAAAGCCCCCAGGGGAAGCTCAATTGGCAAGTGCCATGAAAACAAAGTGTTATGTACCAAGAGATTTGAGGTTCAAATACCCCCAACTTACCTGTGTCTGCGAAAGGGGTATACGTAGGCACCTAGACCCCATGTCATGCGAGTACGAAACCGGCCCAGTCGCCGATTCCTCTAGTCACAAAAACATATATATTAAATTTAAATAATAATAATAAATAAATAAATAAAAGCAAAAAACCTAAGTCATAAAACCTAACCTAAACCCCTAAATGTTTAACAAGATGTGGTCTTTTCTATATATATATATATATATATATATGTTTAATATTGGCATGCAAATTCATTTTTATCATATATTCTTAATGAGGGCATGGAATTATTAGTATTACTATATATTTTGAAAATTTGATCTCTATTATTTTCTCTAACTTAGTGCAAAATTCTTTTCACATGGTTCTGCACTGCTGATATTTTGTCGAACCTCATGGTCGTGTTGGATGGTGTTGTCATTGATATCAACCCATGGAGTTGATTGGGTTTGACTTTGACTAAAAACACCAGTCATTGATATCAAATGGTTAATGAACATTTCCTAGTCATTGTCGGATTACATCAAGATGGCAGCTCCACTGTTTGATGGTTGAAACCCAAGTCTCAAGGTTAGGGTTCCCTCGACTGAGGATGTACCCCGACTTTGTTGAGGGTTTTTGAAGGGTCAAACCATTGAGTTTGGGTTGGAGATCTAGGTCATTAGATTCTCCTCGAAGAGATGTTTCTGTTGATATGCAGTACGCCCCGTGGTTACTCCTGGTTGAAGAGAAACTAAGTTTGAAGTTTTGACCCCAATTTTTGGGCTAAAACCCCAAGGGTAGTGACATGACCCCTTATTCACCTATGGTTGTCAACATATGACAGTGATTCTCACCGCAATCCCATTTTGTATAAGTTGAATAACTTCAAGAACCAAAGACAATAAACCAATCATTGACTTCACAACCTTGGTAGGACCATATGCACTAAGCCAACCATTGATTTCAAATTTCTAGTGGAATTAAAAATATTTCTAGACAAATTTTAAATGGGTAGAAAGGGTTAGTGTACAAATTCCTTAGACCTTAAACAAACAATTTATTAATAGCTATTAAATTAAATTAATTTTATTAAAAAGGAAATTGTTTTTGAAATATCTTAAAAAGGCCTACCTAACAAAGCCCCCAAGACTTCAAAACTATCCAAGTCAATAAACTTTATGAACACACGTCACTCCTCTAACATATACGTAATGTATATCATCAAAAGAAAAGTAAGTTTGTGGTCTTGTAAAAGGAAATCAGAATGCTAATAGGAGCCCCTCTTATACCCACACATCATCCTATAAAAATACCGTGTATACTCTTCCAAAATTATCATTTAACAAACTATTTTATGTCCTTTGCCTTTGAAATTTTCAACAACCCCAGGCTAAGACAGTGAAGAATTACAGAGCTCTTGTGTTTGATTTTTTTTTTTGGCATAGAAAGGAATTTGATTTTGTTTGTTGAGACTAGTTTGGATTGCAGCCACCTTCTTTAAGAACAACGAAGGTATAGTCCTCACCTTATAGCTCCCGATCTCCTACAAAAGCTTGTTTCAGGCTGCTCAACCTTGTACAGTAGTAGTTTCTTGTCATTGCAGGGTTATGAGATGTTTTTTATTGTGTTTTTATTTTGGATCATGGGATTCGTTTGAGTTCGGTTTGCAGGAACATTAGTTGCTTGCTTCAGTTAGAGTAGGCCTGTTTATAGAAAATTTGTAAGGGCTTTTACTAGACCCTTGTCAAAGTTGAGAAATCTAGGGCATAGCAATTAGGTGATTTCTCTTTGTTAGATAATTGCTTGTGAATGCTTTTTACTTCTTAAATTAGGATCTTCTTTTTCTTAGGTAATTAGAGTGTTCTTCTTCATCAAACAGCAACCAATGCATAAACCATAAAGAGACGAGAGACACAAAATGTAGGCAAACAGCCAGGGCTAAAACCTCTACCACTTGAGAGGAAAACCCGAACAAATTCGTCTTCTTGTAAACACTTCAATTGACGAATACCAAGACCAAGACCCTTGACCTATTTTCCACCCCAAGACCAAGACACAAAGCTTCCTTCTCTTCCTTGAGTCAACGATAGTCAACCATTGTCTGCTTCTTCCTTTCTACCTCGGCTACCTTTCATTTCTCGCTTCCTCTTCTCTGCTTCAGACCTGCAACTTCCTGGCCCTAATACAAAAACCTTAGCACGTGAAAATTATCAAATTTGGAACCTTAATTCCCTTCGCTTTTAGGTGGAGGCAGCTTCCTTGGCAACTCAGCTTCCTTTTGACTTGTCCTTCTCCCAATTCGATTACCTTAGATGACTGTAATCTTCTCGGCCTTTCCTGCAGCAGATGATCCCTCTTTTCTTCGCACGTGTGACAGAAGAACAGCCCAAAAACAGACCCAAAACACCTTCATTCTTCCTTCCTTCTTCTCATTGGATATGAGACTCCTTTCTGGGTGATTCTAGCACTTCCTATTGCAGAGATCCTCTTGACCAAAATTTTGTCTCTGAAATGAAGTTGAGTTGCCCTATTTATAGTGCTTGGAGCATCCATAATAGGTAGACTTAAATTGTGGGTGATCCGACATGTCTTTTGAAGCAAATTCATTATTTTATTTAAGGTCGACTTCAAGGAGTTTCTTCAGCTTGGTCTTGGAGGACCATTTGACTCTTTCATTGACTTGTATACAAATGTAACAGGACCAAGAAGGGTCTTCCATACATGACATTGACTCAATAGACTTTTATGACTTGATGACAAAACCTAAAGGCTCACAATGGGAGCCATTACTAAAAATAAAATTCCTTGCTCATGAAACCCATGTTACGAGCATTACAATAATAATTTTATTTTTCTTCTTTACATCAATTACATAAAATCACAACTACACATGTCTTTATTAAGATCGAACCTAGTTACACTTTTCAACACTCCCTCTTAACTAGGGAGGTATTCATAATGGTACTTGGTCATTCTCAATCTGAAGAATTCTCATAAGAAGAATCGGATTGGCAACCCATCTATTTAGCATCATATCAACCAGCATTGTAACATAGCAAGGCCTTGACTAATAGCTCTATCTCTCCACAAGATCAGAGCACAATGTTGGTGAGACCAATGATGTATAGACACCCTCATCATTGTCTCTCTCAGAACATACTCCACCCAGGTTTTCAGAGTGTGTTCTATCAGGACTATTC
This sequence comes from Pinus albicaulis, assembly GCA_034641835.2. NCBI lineage: Eukaryota > Viridiplantae > Streptophyta > Pinopsida > Pinales > Pinaceae > Pinus > Pinus albicaulis. The sequence continues at coordinate 577,575,996 of CM076577.1, forward strand.
TTATCTTGGATTCCCTGTCCTCAAATAATATTGGTCCTCTATGACTACTCTTGTCTTGGATGCCCTAACACATCCTCAAAGAGCATCGGATGCCAGATTTTTACCCAATCCTCCATTCTGTCTTCCAAGGTCAAGACAAGAATGATGTGTCTATCTCTCCCTCTCAACTTAGGGAGGACATACCCATTCCACTGAAGGAATGTACCCATTCCTATAAAGGAATTTACCCAAGCTCCCTCTTAAATAGGGACTTGACCAAGCTCCCTCGTGACTAGGGACTTGCTTCTAGCAGCTCATCAAGTGGAGATCATGGGACAACGAGCAGCTTGTAGAACTCTTACCTTCGATGTCAGAAGTTTCTTCTTTGTATTGGAGTCTACATTCATTGGGACAACTTTGTAGGGCACAGACCATCCATCACTTTCATCCTTGAGCCATGTCATCATTCCTTTAATCGGAAAGTGATCTATCAGTCCATATATGGCCTTCCTTCATGCCATGTTTCCTTAAGGATCTTTCATCCTACTACATGGTCATCAGCGGTGGAAGACATCCATAGTTCTTCCCTTGGCAAACCTACATAAGCCCATCCAAATATCATTCAATAAACAAGAAATGATCATTAAATCAAAAATTACCTTTGTGATGGTCTTTTATCATGACATCTTTCGATTTGCACCTCCAAAAGATATCCATGATCAAGGGTATTCATCTTTTTCATACTTCCATCAAAGTCTTCATATCTTTCTTGGAGATATCATAGTCAAATATTCCATTCCTTGGATGTTGATTGCCTTCATAGTTGCACATTCCACGATCTCTTCCTTTCTTTCTTCACATATTTTCTTCCAGGGACTTTCGATTGTAGTCCCTCCAATTATTGCTAGCCACCTCATATTTCAGATGAGGACGCATTATGTTGACTTCATTTGATTAATGTGTAACCCATGCCTTACTGCATCCTTTCATTGGAGGAGATCCTTTTCTCTTGATCATGCTCTCGAAGTAGAGCATTCATCCACATTGTCTACAACCATGTGACATGACTCCAAATTTTCAAATAAAAGCATACATACCTCATTCTTCTTTGAGGTCATCTAGACTTCCTTCAACAGCTTCCTTGATTGAAAGAACTTCAATCCCTTTATCTTCTTTACATGTTTTCATACCATCATCCCATGAATTCCACAAGTTGGAATGCCCAATGAAACACTTGTTTATTCTCTAGATCGGTGAACCTTCCAATGAAGATTCCATCAGAAAATTTTTACGATCTTAAGTATCCCCATCAGCATATGTTTTGTTTTGAATGATGTATGATGAGCTTTTTCCTGGATGACTTTTTCCTTTTTCCTATAAGTGCCACTCATGCTTTGTAATGAGGTACCCAAGAGTTAGATCCTTCCATAGTTGACTTCCATAGATGCTACTCTATGATGATGTCACGAGCTCTTGCTTCTAATGCTTCTATGATGCCATGATGTATCATATCATGCTCTTCTAATGATTCCTATCATGATAGTTATACTAGGAAAACTTGAAAAATAGGAACTTGAAAAGAACTAGGTGGGGAAGACTATCTCGATCATAGTAGAGATCTTTTACTTCCTCTTTCTTGGACTTCTTCTTTTCAGCTTCCTCCACTTCCTCGGCGATATAGGCTTCTCTTCCTCTTTTGTTATTGTCCTTCTTGAGCTTAGGATAATCTCTCCTATAGTGCCCATATTCCTGACACCCATAGCATTGAGTCTTAGCCATGCTTTTTTTCATTTTTTTCTAAGGACCAAACTTTCCAAATTTTCTCTTTCTTTTTGTTAATACAACATATCCCTGATTTTGCTCACCTAATCCCACGTCAGATTTTTCCTTTAGCCTAGATTCTTCAATCTTTCATAATGACCACAGTTCATGGAATGAAGTAGTTTATTTCTTCCCGAAGTAAAGTTACCCCACTCCTCTGGTAGTGCATTTAGTACTACTGTCGTCATTTCTCTATCAGACATGTCTTCTCCCAGATCTTGAAGTTGATCCCGGATTTCATATGTCCTCATAAAGTATGAGGCATAGTCCTTCTTCCTTTGACATCTTCAACTTGTAGAGTTCTTGCCTTAGGGAGATAACTTCCTCTGGAATGCCCACGGAATACAACTCTACCACTTTGTCATATATTTATTTTGAAGATTCAAGTTTTGATACATATGGGATGACGGCATCCTTGATAGATTCAATAAGAATGCTATGAGCCCAAACTTCCCCTTTCATAAATTCTACAAGTGCTTGAGCGTCTTCTTTTGTTGGTTTGGTGATAGATCCTTTGACATGATCCATGACCTCATTTTCAATGAGATTTAGATCTGTCCTCCTCTTCCATGCAAGATAATTTGAAGCCCCAACCAATTTGTTGTTTTCCTTGCAAAAAACATTTTGACAAATTCAAATGTGGACATAAATATACTTACTTGTGAAGATGCCTCTCCTTCCACTTGTTGTCTTCGTGATTTTGATGATAAAATAGATGATAGAGACCTTCTCCTTGATGAATTTAGATCTCTTCAAGAATGATCCTTGACCCCTCAAAGAGGGAGATCACTAAGATGATGGTGTCCTTCAATGGGAAGAACCTACCTTCAATAAGAGGAAATTGTCTTATAACCTTTTTGGAAGATAATGACAATGCCCCGTGAACTAGCTTTCTTCAAATGTATAGTCTTCAAGATATTTCAACTCAAAATCTTTGAGGTTTCCTTCGGTGATGGTAGAGCGTGGATCCCACAAATGCTTCTAGGATTTTGACTTTCTCCAAGATGATGATGTGATCTTTGTCCTTGAAGTGCTTCTATTGGATGTATAGACTTCAAGCTACCTTGATCTGTAGATGAGGGTCTTTGTGGACTTTCGATGATGACCAGAGGATCTCGAGACTTTTGTTGGTGTAGACTTCTTCTTCGACCTAGGGTTTTGATACTTCGTTGTAGATCTGACTTCACTTTGATATCCTTCAATTTGCTTTGGTGTCTTTCTCGAAATTTGATCCTTAAGTGTCCCTTGATAAGATGTCCTTCTTTGACTTTGTCACCTTAGCTCTAATACCATGTTGAGAAATCTAGGGCATAACAATTAGGTGATTTCTCTTTGTTAGATAATTGCTTGTGAATGCTTTTTACTTCTTAAATTAGGATCTTTTTTTGCTTAGGTTATTATAGTGTTCTTCTTCATCAAACAACCTCCAATGCATAAACCATAAAGAGACAAGAGACACAGAATATAGGCGATCAACCAAGGCCAAAACCTCTCCCACTTGAGAGGAAAACCCGAACAAATTCTTCTTCTTATAGAGACTTCAATTAACGAATATCAAGACCAAGACCCTTGACCTAATTGCCACTCCAAGACCAAGACAAAGTTTCCTTGATGAGATCCTTCTTGATCCAGTCAACAATGGACAAACTTTTGCTCCTTCCTCTTTCTCGACTATCCTTTAGATTTCTGCTTCCTTCTACTTCAAACCTTCACCCTACTTCCGCCTCCTTAAATTAGGTCTACAATATTCGACCCTAATTCAGAAGCCTTGGTTGCAGCACATGTGGTGATCTAACCCCATAATCTCCTTCGCTTGGGTAGAAAGGCTTTCTTCTTCAACTTGACTTGATGTGATATGTAAAGCAAACAATGAATACAACACCAGAAAATTTAAACATTCAGTGCACACCCATGTAAAGACCAGAAATGATAACCAGTTGAGCCATTTTATTAAGAAATGGGAGCAATAGTACAATAGTGTGGAAGAGGTGCACCTTGCCTTGCCTCAATGGCAAGTGTGACAAAGCCCAGGTGATAAAGTGACAAGCACAAATGGTAGAATCAGCTGCTACAATGATGCCCTACGCAGCCCCAATAGAACTGCATTGTCTGCTGGAAAGATGCTGCTAGAAACCCCACCTCCAGTGCTTTGAATATTCCACACAATTAACCCCGAGCTCCTCAAACAAAACCCACCAAAACCCATAAAGGGTTTGGCCTGGTTTTGACCCCCAAAATTCGGCCTCCAAGTACCACGTCCTCCTCCAGCTGCTAGAAAATACAGCCTGCCTGCAACTCCAGTAAATTCCCTCCAAATCACTCCAAAAATGTTGAGAAACTTCCCCAAGGTTCTACTTATTTCTCCCAGCAACCCCTTGCTTCACAACTCAACCCACAAAATCCCACGTGTGCCTAGTGAGAGGCTTTTGCGCTGGCCCAAAGGCTGCAATTTCATGCTACTTTCAAGCAGCCAACTCCTGCTCCCAAACTCCTCCCAAAGAATAATATCCCACTGAAGCTTCTATACAAAAATTTTCCCTGCAATTGCAACCCGAAAGACCCCTGAAATAACTCCCACGTATTCCCTTCCTGCGTCCTCCTGGAATACATGTTAGCTGGGTAAATGGCTGAGTGATAAGCTCAAAATCCCCTTCAGTGTGAAAATTTCACATTAAAAATTCTACTACAGTTGTTAAAATTTGAGTACCAGAGGACAAGTGGTTCCCTAAGGCTTTGATCTTTGGCCTACGGAAAAGTGTCCAAATGTATTTTGTACTTTTCTCCTAAAGCGACTTTATAAGTGGTAAAGTCAAATCTAATTTAAAAGTGACTTTATAATTGATAATGTTACAAGTATAATTTTAAAGTGACTTTATTAAAGTCAATGTAAAATTAGAAAGTGAAAAAGTGACTATGGAAATAAAAGACTAAGTGGGTCTTTATTTAAGTGGGGTGAATTAAAAATTAGAAAGTGAGAATTAAATGCACACTTATTCTCAGCCCTTGATCTAAAGTTATCTCAGCCATTGGATTTAGGGATTCCCCAAAATTCATTTAGGGTTAGGTTAAAGGAGAAAAGAAGAGAAAAGGTCATTCATTCTTTTCATGAGCAGATTGAGAGGAGCAAGAAAGAGCAAGGAGAATTTTTGAGCAGTAAAGAAGAAGAGAGCAGAACCTTGGCACACATACCGAGGCAACACAGCAAATTTGTACATCAGGTTTACACGCAGTTCAAGGCATATTTTGGGCTCGTTTTTCAAGGCAGAACCATACATCAGCCTTGGCACGCATTCCTAAGCAATCGTACAACAGTTCTAGAATAGGTTTCGAGGCAATCCGTACAGCGTACTGTTGTTTATGTGCACATAAATCGAGGCAGAATCGTATAGCATTTAGTGTTGTCCCTTTGCACACAAATCGAAGAGGTTGTACAACAGCATTTATTGATGTTTGCACGCATTTCAAGGAGGTCGTATAGCAGCATTCATTGCTATGTTTTCTGGGCACGAAAATCAAGGATTTCGTACAACATTTAAGGCTGTTTGTGTTTTGACTGTTGGCACATTTTCCGAGGCAGAGGTTAAGCACAGAAAACGAGATAAGTTGTATTTTGTGGTTGCTGGAATTTTCTGTGTATTTTTGTTTCACTGTAAAAGCATTTTATCAGAAATAAAAAAGAGCTCTCAAACTGGTTTTCCCCAAGAGTTGTTGGGGGTTTTTCCAGGGTTACATTGACCAAAAATCAGCGTGTTATTCTCTGAGTGTGGCTGTTATAATTTCCTGTGTTTTATTTCTGCATTTCCAGCATTGTGAAATTCCTAAATTTGTGTTCTTAGAAAATAATTTCATTTCCAGAATTTTGAATGTATGATTATGAGAATGGGCATTTAACTATATGGGAGTGATAAGGTGAAACTGAAAACCGGAGTGGTGTCTAAAATTTCTACATGGTATTAGAGCTTGGGTGGCTGAAAAGTGTAGTTTGGGACAGCAAGTGAAAAAATACAACAAGCTATTTTCACACATAAAACTGAACCTTTACCACAGATTTGAAAACTCCAGTGTGTTAGGACAACAAGCATGTCTTTGGGCTTGAAGGTGGAGGATAGTTGGATGGGCAGAGCAACTATAGTGCATGGAGAGAGAGAATCCGAAGCATCTTTGAGGAGGCAGAAGTCTGGGGCATAATGGTTGACACCACACAGCACCCAGTAGTAATGCCTGCTGACCTTGTTCAGTTGTCAAATTTTAACAAGAAGAATGCTAAGGGAAACAGACTGATTTTGGATGGTGTTAAAGACCATGTCATTCGTCATGTGAGAGAAAAGACACATGCACATGAGATGTGGACAACCTTGAACAATCTTTATCAGAGCACCAATGAAAATAGAAAAATAGTCCTAAGGGAGAAGCTGAAGGCCATTAAAATGGCTAAGACTAATAGTGCTACAGCATACCTCACAAAGATCACTTCTATGAGAGATGAGTTGGCAACTGTTGGAGAGACCATTCCACCCAATGAATTGGTGTGAATTACATTGAATGGTCTTCCCAAGACTTGGGAGAGTTTTGTGGATGGGATTGTTGCACAGGAGAACCTTCCCAACTGGGAGAGGTTGTGGGATGATTGCATTCAGAATGAGATCAGAAAGAACCATCTTGGGGCAGCCAAACAGGTGGAGGAGGATGACAATGTAGCATTGTTAGTAAGGGGCAAGAAGGGCAAAGGAAAGAAGCAAGCTTCCACAAGTGGTGGTGGGGGCAAAGGCAAAGGTAAAGGTAAGCAGGTGAATAAGGAGAAGGACTATTCCAAAGTCAAATGTTGGAATTGTCAGAAGTTAGGACACTATGCAATTGTGTGTCCAGAGAAGAAGAAGAAGGGAAAGGACAAGACCATCGCAGCATCTGCAGAGATAGAGGACTTCTCGGAGAGCTTTGACCGGGAGTTTGGGTTCATAGCTTGTGAGTCCACTAGTGCAGGATCACATGCCACGCAGGTTCAGAGGGAGTGTGCACTTCCCTCCACTAGCGGAGCATCTTCAGGTATTTGGTATGTTGACAATGGGGCTTCTCGTCATATGATAGGAGTCTGGGAATACTTCTCGGAGCTTTCAGAGAGTGGCATTGATATAGAGGTAGTACTCGAAGATGACAGCATTGTTAGGGCAGTCGGTGTGGGGACATTGACATTTGACAGGGAATCCAAACCTCCCTTGAAAGTGTTCGATGTTCTATATATGCCAAGGATGAAGAAGAACCTTATATCCGATTCAGCATTGGAGGACAGAGGGTATGAGGTATTGTTCAGGAGAGGGCATGTGCTTATATATCCTAGGGGCGCTCCAGCTGATTCAGCTAGAGTGATTGGTGTGCGCCATGCCAAGGTGTACAAGTTCTCATTCCAGCCCCTGATGGCATTGAGTAGCAGTACCGGCAGCAGATCTAGCAGTTCAGATTTGTGTGATATTTGGCAACACAGGATGGGGCACATGTATCATGGGGCCTTGAGGACATTGCAGGAGATCACCACAGGTGTGCCATATTTCATTTCTGATCACCTTGATACATGCAGAGGATGTGCTATGGGGAAGTTTGTCAAATCCCCTTTTCCCAGTAGTGACAGTAGATCAACAGGGATTCTTGACCTGATTCATACCGATGTGAGTGATCGAATGTCTCATGTATCCTTGAGTGGATATGAGTATTATGTTTTATTCATTGATGATCACTCCAGGGAGACCTGGATTTATTTCTTGAAGACCAAGAGTGAGGTCTTGAAGCAGTTTCAGGAGTTCAGAGCTCTTGTGGAGACTCAGATAGGTCGTTCACAAGAGCCCTCAAGTCAGACAATGGAGGGGAGTATACCCTTGGTGAGTTTGTTGATTATTGTGCGGAGGCAGGCATCAGGAGGGAGGTCACAGTTCCTTACAACCCCCAGCAGAATAGGGTTGCGGAGAGGAAGAACAGATCCATCATTGGGGTTGCCAAATCCATGCTTCATGATCAGGGGTTACCTTTGTTTTTGTGGGCAGAGGCCTGCAACATTGTTGTGTACTTGCAGAACAGGAATCCACATCATGCCTTGGGGCATGTGACTCTAGAGGAGGGTCACTTTCGTATATTTGGATGCATTACATACTCCAATGTTCCCAAGGAGAAGAGTACCAACCTAGAGCCCACTACAGATAAGGGCATCTTTGTGGGTTACAGTGAGACCTCGAAAGCCTTTCAAATTTATATTCCTGCGAGGAGGAAAGTTGTTGTCTTTGTGAAGTTCAAGGAGGATAGGGCTTTCAGGAGGTCACGGGAGTTAGAGTATCTGGATTCACCAGACCCTCAGGAGCAGTTGAGTCAGTCACAGGGATCTAATGGGCAGGGATCAGGAGGTACATCGATTACATCAGGTCTGTCAGTGAGCAGTGGCTCTCAAAGTCAGATGGGTGGTGCTTTAGGCAGCATGCAGAGCAGTCCACAGAGCAGTTCACAGGGTAGCCCACTGATGGGCAGTTCACACGGCACTTCAGCATCTACAGGCACAAGTTCAAGCATGAGGTCGGTTAGCAGGCCTTCAAGAGTTCAGGCTTCTGATGAGGATGAGGATTCTTTCACTCCGGTGGGAGAAGTGTGCTCAGGGAAGAGGAAGCCCAAGTGGCTTCAAGACACTTTGCGAGAGGCCACATCTGTTGCTGGGCCAAAGAGACAAGTTAGAGAGAGCAAACCACCTGAGCAGTTCTATAGCTATATGGCATTGATCACTAGCATCATTGATTCTGAGCCTTCTAGCTATGAGGAGGTAGCTAGCCAGCAGGTCTGGAGAGAGGCCATGCAAGAGGAGTATTCTTCTATCATGAAGAACGATGTTTCGAAGGTGGTGCCGAGGCCTGAAGAGAAATCAGTGGTTACTTCCAGATGGCTTTACAAGATAAAGCATGTTGCAAATGGCAACATCGAGAAGTTCAAGGTTCGGTTTGTGGCGTTAGGGTTCTCACAGGTAGAGGGAGTTGACTATGAGGAGACCTTCGCTCCCGTGGCTCGATCTACTTCCATTCGCTCCATTATATCGATAGCAGCAGAGATGGGTTGGAAGATCCACCAGATGGATGTGAAGACCGCATTTCTCAATGGCTTCATACAGGAGGAGGTTTATATTGAGCAGCCACAGGGCTTTGAGGTGCATGGGAAGAATTCCCATGTATGCGAATTGAAGAAGGCACTCTATGGCCTGAAGCAAGCTCCTAGAGCTTAGTACTCAAGGATTGATACATACTTGCAGGAGTTGGGTCTCACAAAGAGCGATGCAGATCCAAACCTATACTTTATTGTGGTAGGTGAGGAGCCTCTCATTCTGGTGTTGTATGTGGATGACTTGGTCATTACAGGTGCAGAGAGACTCAAAGGGGGTTGCAAGAGAGATCTTGCTTCAGAGTTCGAGATGAAGGACATTGGCTTGATGCATTACTTTTTGGGATTGGAGGTGTGGCAAGAGGAGGGACATTTCTTTCTGGGACAGGGAAAGTATATTGTGGACATTCTTAGCAGATTTCACATGGAGGATTGCAAACCCATGTCGACACCTATGATCACTAACTGGAAGAAGCTTCACGCTTCAGATTCCGAGTTGGTGGATCCTACTTTGTATAGACAGCTGATTGGTTCCATGATGTATTTGGTCAACACTCGACCAGATATATGTTTTGCAGTCAACACGATGAACCTGTTCATGTGTGAGCCCAGGAGAGTGCACTAGGTTGCTACAAAACACATTCTTCGTTACTTGCAGGGGACAGTGGATTTTGGTGTGGATTATAGACAGGGAGATGGAGTGAGACTAGCAGGGTATTCAGATTGGGCAAGTTGTGCTTCTGATAGGAAGATCACTTCACGGTGTTGTTTTGGGTTGGGTTCGGCAATTGTGTCGTGGTTCAGCCGGAAGCAACAGTTAGTTGCATTGAGTTCAGCGTACGCAGTAGATGGTAGCCAGTTTGGCTAGTTGTGATGCCATATGGCTTCGCAAGATGTTGTTTGGCTTATTTGGTCAGGCGTTGAGACCTTCAGTGATTTACTGTGATAATCAGAGTTGCATTAAACTCACGGAGAATCCAGTATTTCATGACAGGTCACAGCATATCGAGATCAAATATCATCTCATTAGAGACTATGTTCAGAAGGGAGCTGTGAAGCTTGAGTATATTCCCACAGATGAGTAGGTAGCGGGCATATTCACCAAAGTCTTACTACGGGGTAAGCATGTCTACTTCAGAGACAAGATGGGAGTGGTGAGTAACACTTTCTTCGGTAAGAGGGAGTGTTAAAATTTAGGTACCAGAGGACAAGTGGTTCCCTAAAGCTTTGATATTTGGCCTAAGGAAAAGTGTCCAAATGTATTTTTCACTTTTCTCCTAAAGTGACTTTATAAGTGGTAAAGTCAAATCTAATTTAAAAGTGACTTTATAAGTGATAAAGTTACAAGTCTAATTTTAAAGTGACTTTATTAATGTCAATGTAAAATTAGAAAGTGAAAAAGTGACTATGGAAATAAAAGGCCAAGTGGGTCTTTATTTAAGTGGGGTGAATTAAAAATTAAAAAGTGAGAATTAAATGCACGCTTATTATCGGCCCTTGATTTAAAGCTATCTCAGCCATTGGATTTAGGGATTCCCCAAAAGTCACTTAGGGTTAGGTTAGGTTAAAGGAGAAAAGAGGGGAAAAGGTCATTCATTCTTTTCATGAACAAATTGAGAGAAGGAGCGAGAGAGAGCAAGGAGAATTTCTAAGTAGTGAGGAAAAAGAGAGCAAAACCTTGGCACACATACTGAGGCAACATTCAGCAAATCCGTACAGCAAGGTTATGCGCAATTCAAGGCAGATTCTGGGCATGTTTTTCAAGGCAAAACCATATAGCAACCTTGGCATGCATTCCTAAGCAGCCATACAATAGTTCTGGCACAGATTTTGAGGTGCATTTATTGTTGTTTTGTGGCACAGATTTTGAGGTGATCCGTACAGCATATTGTTGTTTCTGTGCACATAAATCGGGGCAAAAATCGTACACGTATTGTTGACACTTTGCATGCAAATCGAGGAGGTCGTACAACAGCGTTTATTGTTGTTTCCACACATTTCGAGGAGGTCGTACAACAGTGTTTATTGTTGTTTGCACACATTTCGAGGAGGTCGTACAACAGCGTTTATTGCTATGTTTTCTGCTCACGAAAATCAAGGAGTCCGTACAACATTTAAGGTTGTTCTTGTTTTGACTGTTGGCACATTTTCCAAGGCAGAGGTTAAGCACGAAAAACGAGATAAGTTGTATTTTGTGGTTGCTGGAATTTTCTGTGTATTTCTATTTCATTGTAAAAGCATTTTATCAGAAATAAAGAAGAGCTCTCAAACTGGTTTTCCCCAAGAGTTGTAGGGGGTTTTTCTAGGGTCACATCGACCAAAAATCAACGTGTTATTTTCTATGTGTGGCTGTTAAAATTTCCTGTGTTTTATTTTTGCATTTCCAGCACTGTGAAATTCCTAAATTTGTGTTTTCAGAAATAATTTCATTTCTAGAATTTTGAATGTATGATTATGGGAATGGGCATTTAACTATATGGGAGTGATAAAGTGAAACTGAAAACCGGAGTGGGGCTAAAATTTCTACAGCAGTAACTAATTTAATTCTCCTACTTATTTTCCACAATAAGTTATTTACAAAACCCTTCAATAAACATCAAAATAAATTCTACTACAATTATCACATAATTTCATAAAGAAAAGAATAGTGAAATACAAGCACAAGAATCAATCACATCAACACAGTTGTTTTTGGACAATAGTCCCTGGGAAAACCCAATGTGGGAAAACCAGTGTAGCAAATGAGGATTTATTTATTAATCTTCAACAACAATCTCTTTACAAGGAATGATTCCCGGAAACACGAAGAAACTTTAGTGAAAACGCCTAAGATAATTTCCCTCTGATCACTAGAGACATCCTAACACCCCAGAGACCTTCCAGTCTCTATTGCGTCGCCTCTGCGTCCTCTTCTACGTGAGGATTGTGTCCCTGCTACGCTGCCTCTCTGCGTTGTCCCTCTGCTGCTATGCGTCCCTCCTCCTTTGTCTCTGACTGCTGCTGAAACCCTCCTCTTCCTTCACCCCGCAACTCACCCTCTGAAATCGAACTCTGCTTCCGGAGATTCAACTTCCCTCAAGTTATTGAGTATTTCCCGACTTGTCTCCAACTGACACAAGTCTTCATTTATACTTTTCCTGTTGATAAATCAACGGTCATGATCTAATCTTTAACCAAAGGCTAAGATTGAAACAAACTTGATCCTCATCACTTAGAAGCTTCTCACCCATATTTAAGTTAATTCACTTTATTAATTTAATTCCCTAAGTTTTAACTTAGGTTCCATTAAAAATAATTGATTATTTGAATAACTAGCACTCCGAGTGGAATTTCTCCAAACGATTTCTGGGTTTTCGAGATCTCATGTGTTCTAGCCCCTCCACAAAATTTTGGAGCTAGAGCACATTCGATGCTACCCATAAAATCAACACTCCCTCTTAGCGAGGAAAGTGCTCTAGCAATACTTCCCACTAGAAGCATTACCCTGATCCATGGCATCGATCCTTTGCGCTGCTGATGCTCGATCTACTACCCCTCATCTGTTGCGTTGTTGCTATCTGTACTGTTGCCCACAACACTGCCACTATTGTTGTTGCATCTGTACTGCAGCTCCCTCTCAAGTGTTGCATTATCCGCTTCTATTGAAACGGATTCTCATCCATCCCCATCTTCTCCCTGAAATAAACAATCTATGTTCTCCAAGAGCCTTGGTGAGAATGTCTGACACATGTTCCCATGTAGGAGTGTATTATAATTGTACTGCTCCCCGCTGGACACAGTCTCTGATAAAGTGACACCTAATGTCAATGTGCTTCGACCAATCATGAAAAACCGGATTCTCAGAGAGCTTGATACAACTTTGATTATCACACATAATACTGGTCGCTTCCATCTTCCTCCTGAATAGATTCACAAGCAGCTTTCTAAGCCATATGGCTTCACACGAAGTCATGCTTGCTGCCATATATTTTCTTCTACTAAGCTCAGTGCTACTGAGCACCAAGAGATCATTCTTGATCCAATACTGAAACAGTACCCTGAGGTACTTTTACGGTCTACTGAACTACCTGCCCAATCTGCATCAATGAATCCACTTAGTCTGATGTCACTGCCTCGGATGTACTTTAATCCATGCTCGATTGTTCCCCGTATATATCTGAGAACATGATTGGCTGCTGCCCAGTGTGCCCTCTTTGGTTCCACCATTAACTGACTGAGGGTGTTGCCCACATAGCAGATGTTTGGCCTGGTGTTGATCAGATACATAAGAGATCCTATGAGTTCTCTGTACAAGGTGGGGTCTACTTCTTTGTCGTCATACGCATCAATCCTTTTCCAGTTGGTAATCATTGGAGTAGCCATGAGTCTACAATCTTGCATACTGAATCTCTTCAGAATTTTTGTAGCATATCTCCCTTGTCCAAGGAAGATTTCACCCTTCTGCTACCAAACTTCCAACCCCAGGAAATAATGCATCAGCCCCTAATCCTTCATGTCAAATTCTGTTGACAGGTTCTCCTTACAGTCCTTGAGGAGCCTGGATGAACCTGTCAGGAAAAAGTCATCTACATACAATACCAGTATTAGAGGCTCATTCTCTACTGTCAGATAGTAGAGATTGGGATCTGCGTCACTCTTGACAAATCCCATCTTCTATAAGTAACCATGAATCTGACCATACCAAGCTCTAGGTGCTTGCTTAAGCCCATACAAGGCTTTCTTCAGCCTGCATACATGAGTTTTGTTCTCATGTGTCTCAAATCCCTCTGGTTGTTCAATGTACACTTCTTCTTCTATCACCCAATTTAAGAAAGCGGTCTTGACATCCATCTGGTAAATCTCCCACCCCATTTGGGCTGCAAGGGATATCACGGATCTGATAGAAGTATACCTGGTTACTAGGGCGAAGGTTTCTTCGTAGTCCATGCCTTCCTTTTGGGCATACCCCTTAGCCACGAACATGGCTTTGTACTTCTCCACGCTACCATATGCAACATATTTGATCTTGTAGATCCATCTCAAACCTACAACTGATTTGTCCTGAGGTCTAGGTACCACTTCCCAGACATCACTGATCATTATGGAACTGTATTCCACCACCATAGCATCTACCCATACTTGATGTTGAACTACCTCCTGAAAACTAGAGGGTTCTCCAACCTGAGCCACCAAGGCTTGGTATTTGTCTAGTTGTCTACGCTGCCTTTTCTCGACCCTAGGAGCTCCAATGAACTCCTCTGTGTCCCTTAGTATCTGTTGTAATTCCCGGTTTGTTCTTCCACTGTTAGTGGGTGGATCTACTTGTTCCTCCTCCTGCAATTCTTCCTGAGGTGCTATTTCTGGATTCTTATGCCTTGGACAAGCACTGGTGCTGGTTTCGACAGGTCGAAGTGATTGGACCAATGGATCATCCTTTGACTGCTTTTCGGAAGGCATTTCTCGAGATTTCCTAAAAGCTTTGTCCTCCATGAACTTTACATCTCGTCGTACTACCACCTTCCTACTACTAGGAATATAGATTCTATATGCCTTAGCATTCTCATTATATCCCACCAGATATCCCTTTTCAGCGATCTGATCCAACTTCATCCTTTTCTCTTCGGGTACATGGCAGTATGCCAAACTCCCAAAGATCCTGAAATGACTCACTTCTGGCTTCCTACCAGTGAAGACACTCTCCGGTGTAATCTTACCGAGAGCCCTGTGAGGAATCTTGTTCTGAACATACATAGTTGTGCTACATGCTTCTGCCCATAGAAATTTGGGCATATCCTGATCATGCAACATTGCCCTCGCTGCTTCTATAATAGTTCTGTTTTTTCTCTCTACAACCCCATTCTTCTCCGGATTATATGGAGTAGTCCATTCTCTTTTGATGCCTTCCCTTGCGCAGAACTCAGTGAAGTCTTTATCAATATACTCTCCACCATTGTCTGAACGCAATACTTTTATCCTCTTCCCTGTCAGATTCTCAACTAGAGCCCTAAACTCTTTGAATCGAACAAAGACCTCATCCTTGGTCTTTAGAAAGTAGATCCAAGTCTTCCTGGAATGGTCATCAATGAAGCATCAGTTTATCTTCACACCACTAAGAGCTCTTGTGTGACAATAACCACAGATAACTGCCGAGTGTGGCCAATCTCAAATTTCTACCACACGCCACTCAGAATAGGGTCGCTTGGCGTACTCTGCTGTACGCACCCCCCTTTGCAAACATCATCTGTTTGTTGCTTATCTCCTTCGATACTCCAGACAGTGTCTTCTAAGAATTCTACTCCATGACAAGCGCTCCATCCTTCAGGCTTAGTTCATTCAAATCTTTCATCATCGGGTCACTTAATGTAAGGCTAGCTGAGATTTAATGAATCCCCAACAATGTTGCTTTTGACTCCAATTTGGGCCTTCTTCTTCCAACTCGAGTGTTTGACATATACTTTCTTTCCAATGAAGTATACATCATAGCCCTTGTTTTTCAAATGAGATACAGAGAGCAAGTTCATCCCCAATCCAAGCACATGCAACACGTTGGTGGCCCGAAGCCGATCTCCTTCTTCGGTTTGAAAAACTATAGTACCTTTTCCGACAGGGGTACATTTAGCCTTATTTCCCATGATGATTTTGAAGTTCAATTGTTCTTCTTGGTAGCCCGAAAAACATTCTTGTATTCTCGTCATGTGTGCAGAAGCCCCGTTATCAATATACCAAACCTTAGAGGAAGCAGAGCTTGACAAGCAAGTGACTTCTTCCAATCTGGAAGTCAATATAGAAAAGTCGTGATCCATTGTTTCTTTCGTGCTTTTCTCTTTCCCAGGAGAATTGTGTGAGCCCCTTCGAGTTGCTGCTCCAGCAGCATCAAGACTACGACTCATTGCAGAATCTCCAACCCTGTTGCCCGATCTCTGCTCTGATACCATGTGAAAGTTTCAAAGTAAAAATTCTACTGTAATAACTGATTAATTCTCCTACTTATTTTCCACAATAAATTATTTACAAAACCCTTCAGTAAACATCAAAATAAATTCTACTATAGTTATCACGTAATTTCATAGAGAAAAGAACAGTGAAATACAAGCACAAGAATCAACACAGTTGTTTTTGGACAATAGTCCCCAGAAAACTCCAATGTGGGAAAATTGGTTCAGCAGATGAGGGTTTATTTATTAATCTTCGGCAACAATCACTTTACAAGGAATGATTTGCAGAAACACGAAGAAACTTTAGTGAAAACACCTGAGATCATTTTCCTCTGATCACTGGAGAAATTCTGACACCCCAGAGACCCTCCAATCTCTATTGCGTCACCTTTGCGTCCTCTTCTGCGTGAGGACTGTTGCCTCTCTGCGTTGTCCCTCTGCTGCTCTGCATCCCTCGTCCTTTGTCTCTGACTCTTGCTGAAAACCTCCTCTTCCTTCACCCCGCAACTCTCTCTGAATCGAACTCTGCTTCTGGAGATTCGACTTCCCTTGGGTTACTGAGTATTTGCCGAACTAGTCTCCAACTGACCCACAAGTTTTCATTTATACTTCTCCTATTGATAAATCAACAACCGTGATCTAATCTTTAACCAACGGCTAAGATTGAAACAGACTTTATCCTCGTCACTAAGAAGCTTCTCACCCATATTTAAGTTAATTCACTTTAATTATTTTAATTCCCTAAGTTTTAACTTAGGTTCCATTAAAAATAATTAATTATTTGAATAACTTGCACTCTGAGTGGAATTTCTCCAAACGATTTCTGGGTCTTGGAGATCTCATGTGTTCTAGCCCTCCACAAAATTTCAGAGCTAGAGCACATCCGATGCTACCCAAAAAATCAACATCCAGCTCTCCTCCAAAATAGTATGATGGCACCTCCCTAAGGTAGCACTAAAATTCCACTGAAGAAAGGGTGAGTTGTCTACTTGGAAAACTCGGTGCTAACAGCGACTGACCTGGCTAAGCAGCTCAAGCAACTAGAATGAGTTTGATAGACAAAAGACACAAAATGAGGCTAAGCCTCTCCTATTTATAATTTGTGGGCATTCTTTCCTCACATGTGCCCCTCCACCTAGCCTTTCGACCTCCCTTCTTGGCTATTCAAACTTTTCCCTTAAGCAAGCGCGTTTTTCCTCATGTGTGTGGCCCCAACGCTCCACCATCAAAACATTACAGCCTCCCTTTTCCTCCTAAGTCTTTTTCCCAAAATTTTGTGGGTCCCATGGCCTCCCAAAAAATGTCAAAATTGTGGAAAATTAACCTGTGACAAATTAATTTAGGAAGGGACATTACTGTCCTCCCCTCCCAAATGTTGCTTGTCCCCAAGCAACTTCAGCGTTGGATGCTCAAGTATGTGTTCACCCTCCCAGGTGGCATCCTAATCCAGCAAGCTCCTCCAATGCACCAAATACTCCCTGATAGTTATGCTCCTCAGCTTCCTCTCCCTAGTCTCCAGAATGGCTTCCTGCTCCAGAACCAAATGCCCCTCATCATCAAGTGTAGCCACCGAATCCATGCTCTTTGCTGCCCGATCAAGTAGTTTCAAAGATAGCCCTCCAGCCATTTGTTAACCCTCTCAGTCTGACCGTCAGTCTGCAGATGGTAACTCGTGCTCAGGGTGAGTGCAGTGCACACTAATCTGAAAATTTGCTGCCAAAATCCCCCCATGAACCAATTGTCTTTGTCATTAACGATAATCTTAGGGAGCCCATGCAAACGAAAGACCTCCTTAAAGAACAACTCAGCCACCTGTGATGTTGAATACCGGGTCAATATGGCGAAGAAGTGAGCATATTTGGTCAGTCGGTCTAACACCACATATATACAATCCTTCCCCCACACTGTTGGGAGCCCTGTGATGAAATCCATGGAGATATTCTCCCATTTCCCCTCAGGGATGGGGAGTGGCTGCAACAACCCAACTGGATGGGTCAACTCCCCTTTATTCCTCTAGTAGGCCTCACAATCCTGCACATATCTCAACGCATTCCCCTTGAGGACCTTCCAGGTGAAACACTCCCTGACTGTATATGTCTTCCTGAACCCCTAGTTCCCTGATAATGGCCAATCATGAGCTGCCCGAAGTATCCTCTCTCTCAACTGTGAGCCCGACACCAAGAATATGCATCCCTTGTAGTATATGACCTCGGCCATCACCCTGTAGCGCTCATCTGTGTGTGTACCCTTCAAAATCTCACACGCCCTTTGATCTTTGGAGTACTCCACCAACAGCTGTGCCTTCCAATCATGGCAAATGCTCATGAGTGAAAGAGTTGCGAGTCTCTTGGATAGTGCATCTGCTACCACGTTGTGCTTGCCCCTGACATACTCAATGTAGAAATCATAGGTCCACACCTTGCTGACCCACCACTTATGTGTGTCATTGAGGCCCTACTGCCCCATAAAGTGGCGAAGACTATTCTGGTTTGTCTTCACCCGGAACCTGTTGCCCACCAAATACTATCGGAATTTTTCCAACGCATGCATGATGGCCATCATCTCTTTGTCGTAAATAGAATACGACCTCTCATGCGGAAGGAGCTTCCGGCTCTCAAAAGCGATGGGGTGTCCATCCTTAGACAATATTGCACCAAACCCCTCTCTTGATGCATCACACTCCAAGGTCAACGGCTGGGTGAAATCCGGGAGTGCCAAAACTGGGCAACTATTCATCACCTCATTGAGGCGATCAAAAACTATTTGTGCTCCATCGATCCATGCAAAAGCCCCTTCTTGGTCAAATCTGTGAGGGGAGCGGCCAACTAGGAGAAGCCCTTTACGAACTTCCGATAGTAGGTGCATATGCCCAAAAATCCCCTCAACTCTGTCACAGCTCGGGGCTCGAGCCAATCCCGGATGGCCCTGATCTTCTCCTCATGTAATCTCACTCCATTTGTGCCAATAATATGTCCCAGGTAGAGCATCTCGATCAACCCAAACTCACATTTGGACAACTTGGCGTAAAATTGTTGCTCCTCCAAAATACACAACACCACCTCCAAATGTTGCAGATGCTCCACCCACGTCCTGTTGTAAATTAGGATGTCATCGAAAAACACCAGCACGAACTTCCACAATTTCCCATGCAGCATATGGTTCATACATGACTAGAAAGTGGCAGGTGTGTGGGTCATCCCAAAGGGCATAACCAAAAACTCAAAATGCCCATAGTGGCACCTGAAAGTTGACTTAGGGATGTCCTGGTCCCTCACCTTGCTCTGATGGTACCTTGAGCGCAAATCTATCTTAGAGAAGTACTTGGCTCCTTTAAGCTTGTCCATCAACTCATCAATGTGCGAGATGGGGTAACGGTTCTTCAAAGTCTTCTTATTGAGTGCCTCGTAATCAATGCACATGCGCAAAGTTCCATCCTTCTTCTTCACCAGAACAACTAAGGAAGCGAAGGAGAAAGAACTCGACCTAATGTCAACCAACGCCAACAGCTTGTTAATAGCGTGCTCAATCTCGTCCTTGTAGGCTTTGGGATGCCTAGAAGGAGTGGTGATGATTGCCTGCACCCCAGGGTCTAGCTCAATGGTGTGCTCAAACCCCTAGTCTAGTGGCTGCCCTGGGGGAATGTCCCCAAACACTATTGGGTACCTGTCCAAGATGGCCTTAATGTCTGGGTGTGGTGGCTTGGGTTGTCCCCCAACCTCTGAAATCCTCAACTCCACTGCCCATGATATATCCCCATGTCTCAAGTCAGCCTCCATCCTCTGCGCTGAAATAGTCTGTGGGGGATACGAATGCATACCCCTAAGAACTACCAACTTGCCATCTAGCCCGATGAACTCCATCTCCAGTTTCCTCCAATCAATGGTGACTCGGCCAAGGGAGTAGAGCCACTGGACACCCATCACTACGTTGGTGTCCGGTACATCCACACCAAAGAAATGATTTGTCATCGAGTAGTTCCCCATGGTCACTGTCAAAGCAGGAACATACCAAGTGCACTGCATAGTCCTGGACTCCTGTCCCTAGGCACTAAAACTAAAAACCCCTCGAACTTCGTTGTGGTGATACCCCCTTTGGACCATCTGAGCATCAATGAAATTGTGGGTGGCCCCATTGTCTACCAAGACTTGAGAGACGTTGTCCCTACACTATGCCTCGAATCCTCAACGTCAAGGGAATCCCACATAAGGAAGCAAGGAATCCCCCGGATGGTGCAAAAGGTGCTCCCCCAAGCGGTGATGGTGGTGATGATCCACTCTCTGCTTGACCCTCACTATCTCCCTTGCCATACTCCAACTCCACATCATCCTCTGGCTCACTAACTGAGAAGACCTCGATGTAGTGGGCCTTGCCTGCTGTGCACCGATGGTCTAGTGCCCATGGCTCCCGATATGTAAAGAATAGTTTCCTCCTCCTGAGCTCTCTCCTGGTCTCCTCATATAACTTCCCACACCCTTGGGTTGCTCGTTGTGGTGGGGGCCTAATGTCATTTCCCTTCTATGGGTAGGGAGTACGTGATGGAATGGGTTCCCTAGTCTTGGGGATGGCCCCCTACAAATCTCTGGCACAAGTCATGGCCTCCTGTAAGGTAGAGTGTCTGCGAGACTTCACCAGTCCACGCAATGGCTCAAGTAACCCCTTGATAAATGTATACACTCTCCTGGCATCGGACAAGTCTGACACAATAACTAAAACTCTCAAAAACTCCAATATATAGTGCTCTGGGTGACCAGTCTACTTAAGTTGGGTCAACTCCCTGAAGTGAGCCTCCGAGTCTCTCCAATCAAAATGCTCCACCACTCTCCATGTGAAATCCTCATAGGAGGTCACGCTGGCATGCCCTAGAGTGGACAAGCCATGAAACCACCAATCGTGTGCCTCCCCCTCCAATTGCAAGGTAGCCATTTTGAAGGCTTCCACCTCTGTCATTCGAATAAGCTAGAAATAGGTATCCAACTTCTCCACCCAAGCTCAAGTTCTGCACTTGGTAGTGCCATCATATGTGGGGAAATACATCATCCCAATAGTGCGCTGCAACTTTGAACTCTCT
This sequence comes from Pinus albicaulis, assembly GCA_034641835.2. Taxonomy (NCBI): domain Eukaryota; kingdom Viridiplantae; phylum Streptophyta; class Pinopsida; order Pinales; family Pinaceae; genus Pinus; species Pinus albicaulis. Next base: position 577,596,900 of record CM076577.1, read on the forward strand.
ATTCCTGAACCTCCATTGTTCCTACCCTTCTCATTCTGTTTGAGCTGACAATAATCTTGGAAGGACAAGGCTGTCTTGAAATCTTCCCCCATCGATTGCCACTCCCTCAAATACTCTCCCATGGGCATCTAATCATCCAGTCCACCTTGCGCACTAGGTGCTGAGGGTAGGAAAGTAGGCAACGTAGTCCTAGTTGGCCCACTGAAACATGGTGGGTGAGTGGCTGGTGAAGGGTGGCCCCAGAAGTCTCTCCAAATAGGAAATCACGATGAATGCTCCTGTCCCTATTCTGTTGGTTGAGCTCATCCAACATCTCCTTCTGCCCCTTAGCTAGATCACTAAGGGCCTTCAAGAGGCTATCAAATGTCATTTCCTCCTTACTCTTGGGCTCTACCATATCTTCTACTACCATTGCCTTCCCACGTGCCTCAATATCAGGCGTAATCTCTAACTCCCTCTCCCTGCTCTAGTACCTCTGTCTTTTGTAGGTAATGTTCTTCCTGTCCTCCTCGTTCATAGGAAAAGTCCCCCACGGCTGAGCCAAGATCTGAGCTTTGATACCACTATAATGTTCCAAACTAGGAAAATAGTAATATGCAAAGCAAACAATGAATACAACACTAGAAAATTTAAATATTCAGTGCACACCGATGTAAAGACCAAAAATGATAACCAGCTAAGCCATTTTATTAAGGAATGGGAGCAATAGTACAATAGTGTGGAAGAGGTCCACATGGGCTTGCCTTAATGGCAAGCGTGACAAAGCCCAGGTGCTAAAGTGACGAGCCCAAATGGTAGAATAAGTTGCTACAATGATGCCCTACACTGCCCCAGTAAAATTGCATTGTCTGCTAGAAAGGTGTTGCTAGAAACCCCACCTCCGGTGCTCAGAAAATTCCACACAATTAACCCTAAGCTCCTCAAACAAAACCCACCAAAACCCAGAAAGGGTTTGGCCTAGTTTTGTCCCCCGAAAATCAGCCTCCAAGTACCATGTCCTCCTCTAGTTGCTAGAAAATACGGCCTGCCTGCAACTCTAGTAAAATCCCTCCAAATCACTCCAAAGATGTTGAGAAACACTTCCCCAAGGTTCTACTTATTTCTCCAAGCAACCCCTTGCTACACAACTCAACCCACAAATTCCCACGTGTGCCCAGTGAGAGGCTTTTGCGCTGGCCCAGAGGCTGCAATTTCGTGTTGCTTTCAAGCAGCCAACTAGTGTTCCCAAACTCCTCCCAAAGGTTGATATCCCACTGAAGCTTCTATACAAAAATTCTCCCGACAATTACAACCCGGAAGACCCCTGAAATAACTCCCATGTATTCCCTTCCTACATCTTCATGGAATACACACTAGCAAGGTAAATGGCTAAGTGATCACCTCCGAATCCCCTCCAGCCCTCCTCCAAAATAGTACGATGGGACCTCCCTAGGGTGGCACTCAAAGTCCACCGAAGAAAGGGTGAGTTGTCCGCTTGGAAAACTCAGTGCTAAATAGCAAGTGACGCGGCTAAGCAGCTCGAGCAACTAGAGTGAGTTCAATAGACAAAATATGCAAAATGAGGCTAAGCCTCTCCTAATTATAATTTATGGGCCTTCTTTCCCCACGTGGGCCCCTCCACCTAGCCTTTCAACCTCCCTCCTTGGCTATTCGAACTTTTCCCTTAGGCAAGTGTGTTTTTCCTCATGTGTGTGGCCCCCACGCTCCACCATTAAAACATTACGGCCTCCCTTTTCCTCCAAAGTCTTTTTCCCAAAATTTTGTGGGTCCCATGGTGTTAATTTGAGTTAACATGTTCTTTGCTTAGGTTAGATACTTCATTCAACATTAAGCCCATTAATCCATTAGCAATCACATTAAACATTATATGACAGTAACTAACGAAAGAACATAAATGATAGATGTTGAAGAGAAGCCAAGAGAGAAAGACACAAGAATATGGCACAAGCCAGGGAAAAACCCCAAGATGGGGAATACCCTTGATCAATTCTTCTTATTATTAAATATCAAAATTCAGCGAAGAGAGAGAGGAGATGGAGTACAAGTGAATCAAAGTCTATTCTGACTTGCCAAACGAAGGGTTTAAGCATACACAGGTCATGTGTTGTTGATAAGGTTGAGTCATAGATTTTTGTTGACTACACCAAGACATCTCTTCATGACAGCGGCATGCTATAGATCTTTGTTATCAGAGCCAAGACACATCCTCGTCACTGCGGTTAGCATGGGACTAACCTTAGGCATGGTCTACCATCATGTTAAGCCTCTCGACCTTCTTCCAATAGGGTATACAAATAGCGGCCCTAATGAATCAGGAAAGTGACCTCATAAGGAGAGGAATTCTTTCTTATTTTAACCATATATGAGCCCAAAAATAAATATATCAACTTGGCCTGCCACTGTGTTCCAGAACTCGAACTTACGAGGATAAGTTTGCTCACACAAGACTTGCCTAGACATGCGGCTGACCTTTTTGGAGAGAACCAGCCCTAATGCAAAAGCTGACCCAAAAACTAACCACCATCCTTCGTCCTTGAAGACCTCGGCTGCCTCGAACCTAGATCAAGCCCTTGATGATGTGCCCAAATGAGGGAGAAGGCTCCCCTATATATGCAATTCGATGGGGGGTGAATAGACGTGACCCTTGGGCTTATTGAGCCGACATGAAGGAGAGGTCGACCTTGTTAAATTTCGTGTGGAAGAATAAATTCAAAACACCACTTCTACTTGTCGAAATTTGACGATCTTTAGATCGATTTTGGTCCTCTCGAAAAGATAAATTCAATGCTGCAATTATCATCCCCATAGGAGTTGTCCAAAGTGGAATTTAGCCATAGTTGCCAATTTTAACACTCCCTCTCAACTAGGGAGAATTCCACCTGCCAATCCATCCATCATTATGCCATCCAGTCGACATGAACCATCTATGAATAGCATCTCTGCTCTGCTCTTCTGAACACCGATATAAATAATAAAAAAGAATCGATCGAGAGTGAGTCACAAGACCTTGCCACTCTCTACTGACAAAAGTCATTCCATATAACCATCGGACTTGATCCCAACAGATCAAGTTGGAGAAACATCATACATCCTAGACATAGGGAGTACGGCAGTACACGATGCGTCCATCGATAGTGCTATGCTCCCTATCCACTTTTCCCAACTCATTGGACAGATGAGAGGTACTTCCCATGTGTCCTAGACAACATGGGTAGGATGATGCAGCAACACCGGCAAGGAAAGAATATATCACATCCTGCACACAATCACATGTAGGGAAAGGACGAAGCACATCCTACAAATACACATCACAGTCACATGTAGGGAAAGGATGAACCACATCCTACAAACACACATCATAAGCATATGTAGGGAAAGGATGAACCACCTCCTACACGCATGCAAAACACCGACAGTAGGGAAAGGATGAACCACATCCTGCACGCATGCAAACCATCAAAGGTAGGAAGAGTCCTACACGTGGGGAAAGGAAGAACCACATCTCACTGACATGTCAACCATCAATCATAGGGAATGATCATCCTATATGTGGGTAAAAGATGAACCACGTCCCACTGACATATCAACAAATGCCTATATGCATCTCTCACAGGGGTACCCGCAGGAGAAGGTGAACCACTCATCCTGCTCATATGCCATAGGAGAAGGTGAACCATTCATCCTATGCATATGACAACAACAGTAGGGAAGGTGAACCACACACCCTGTCAATAGCGCGCCACTAGAGGAAGGTGAACCATTCACCCTATGGTTGCTCATAGCTCACTAAGTACCCCAATCCCCCAGGAGCTCCCAGAGCTCAATGTTCAATCTTAACCATGGATCCCTTCATATAGGGAACAATACTAAGCTGCTTTCTGAAATTCAAGACTACATCTTGATGATGATATTGAAGATCGGATTGTCAACGAGAACCTCATAGTTCCATATAGACGAATACACAGCTTTCTACAAACATAGCAGAGATCGTAGAAACACTAGCAATGCTCTGCTTCTTGCATATCTTGAAATATTTAACTCTACTAACACTTTCTAACTCAGGGAGACCACAAGCCTCAGCTTATCGTACCAAGGTGCACAGTGTCCATCAGGTAGCCTGCTCATCATAAGATCCATGCCATAAAGTGGTTACTGATGTTAATAGTGAAATACTGAATTCTCTGAATTCTACTCTGCAATATACACTGGATGTCATCAGCATGTGCTCAAATGGCTCACAAAAGATCTTCCTCAATCAACTAGCTCCATGCTAGATGCCATATACATTCAGCGTTAATAATGCTTTTAACAAAGTCAAATGTATAGCATCAGGTGTGCTCTTCTTATTCATCATACTACCAATTGAGTCAGTATCAAAATAGCCATGAAATCCTATATTCTAGCAGTCAATTTCAGATCACAAATAATAATGTCCAAGGATATCTCAGCAAGCGACTATACAAGAGAACCAGGGATCAGCTACTTTTACATCTTGTTAGCCACCTATAAAATTTGCCATATCAAATGGTGGCTAAATCTCTTTTTAGCCTTTAAGAAACAATTCATGTCCAAATTGTTAGTTCTTAAAGTCTTGTGAAGATCTTTTCCCTTTGAATTAATCTTCACTGTTGTTTCCCTCTTTAGCCTAAAGAACTTGTTGTTTGCCAAGAGAAAGACTGCTTAACCACTCCATTTTTCATCATTTTCACTCCTCCTTTACTCATAAATAAACCCCATTTTCATTCTTATTCCCTTCATAAAATTCTTCTAAAAACCTTCATTTGGCTTCCAAATCATCAAAACCCCCCCTTTAAACCTTACATTTCCCTTTTATTTGGTTTAAAAATACCTCCTTTTACCTACCGAAACCCCCATTTTTCCCTAAAAATCCCTATTTTTGGCCTAAAAACACCCTTTTTACATTATATAGGTCATAAGCCCCCAAGGGCTTATTTCCTTTAAGCGCCTTTCCTCATGTGACCTAAAGCCCCGCAGTCAGGCGCTAAAGGCCTTAAACCCTTTCTGAAACCTTATTTCCCTTCTATTTTTTCACTCCGACAATTCAATTTTAAGATGAATATGGATCGTTGATCTACACAGATCAACGGCCATCGCGCCTTATCTTTCCGCCCGATCCCCTGCCTTACCTTTTCCTCCGTTCATATAACCCCTCTCCTTCTTTCAATCTTGACCATTCATACCGGAGATCTGACGATCAGGATTAAACCCGATGAACCCAATATCTTATTGCGCCCGTCCACTACGCGACAAACGAAGGTCGATCCCACCAAAACCCCATCCGTGCAACTTTCCCGTCACGTGCCATCCGCACCATCGAATTTGGAGCCTCCGATCCGACGGCAGACGGTGCGTTTCGCAAAACTTTTGCGCCCAAGAGTTAACTCCAAAAAATTTTGCGAAACCGATGACTTTAAAAAGGACATGTGTCGGCTGATGTATCGTATCGCGTTCCTTTGGGCAATACCGCCTACCCCCGTTTTATTTTGCGAAAACCGCTGCCAGTTTTCCGCCTTACCACTATTCTCCACAGCGTTGTATTTTCGGTTTTAAATCTCAACCGCCGATCTCTGAGATCGGACAATCCTGACTTAATTTCGCCCCCATTCGTTTGCCCACCATCTAACCTCCCGAATGACCCCACAGATTAATCTCAACCGTTGATTATTCTAATCCAACGGCTCCGATTCTCCCTCGCTCCCAAACTGCCCAGAGCAATTTTAAACCTATTTTCGCAGGATTTTCATAATTTTGTTTGTTTTGTGCAAGTTATATAAGGTTTTCCCACAATTTTAAAAATAATGCGAAGCCCAGGGATGACGATCCCCAGGCCATTATTCACATAGAAAGGGAATCTACAGGGTTTAAAACTATGATTCTACCCATGCTTCATGACCATTGGTGATATCATGAAACTCTCTGCGCACCTGCAAACACAGTCAGAATCCATTAATTGAAGAGTACCAGCGTTAAAAACACAGGATGAAAGCATAAAGTGAAGAATTAAAGATTTTGATCAGAGTTTAAAGGGATTAAGGCACAAATTCAAGAATCAAAGGCCTAATCCACAATCAGCAAGGAATAAAAAACCCCAAGATGAAGATCAAGGCTAATTAAGCCTAAACACAGACCAAAAAAAGCAAATTGAAAGTGTTTCAAGGAAAAAACAAAGAAAAATATCAGTAAAGGAAGCCTCCACTGCCACATCAGAGGCTATTTAGTATTTATCCTCTTCAGCTACTGAAGAGCCACCTGCAGCCTCAAATAAATCAAAAGAAGGCATAGTTATTGCCTAATCAGTGATTTTTGTTTGAAGACAGCCAAAGTTATTACCAGCCTGCCTAAAAGAGTTTTAAAGTCAACAAAATCTGCCAAGTAGCTTAATACTTAATGAAAACCAATTAATACAGAGGAAATATCAGAAATCTTCTCTGTTGAGTTTCTCAAAGGCAGAGAAGCATTAACTTGTATTAATTGAACCTAGAGATCATTTATTTCATCCCACCTCCTCATTTCTTCTATAAATACTTCTGAAGAAGATGAGAAGTTGTTGGTTGGTTATTGGATTTCTGATGTAATAGTTGCTGTATCGAATCATTGTTGAATGTAAATAAATTCTGAAGCTTTGAAGCTCTGTTAAGTTATTGAAGAAGTTAGGCTGAGAAGAGAAGTTGTTGCTGTGATGAAACATTGAACTTGTAGTTTGTAACTGGATTGACATCAATATACAAGCTGATTTTTGGGATCCTGGTCTATATCATTAGTGAAGTACCTCTTATTGTTATTGTTTTCCTTTCATATATGCCATTTTGTTCACTTTTCTCTGATAAAGAACAACAAATATAGAGCTAGGATTTACTGTTAAAAGTACCCTACTCTCACTGATAAGCTGTATCTTTATGTTTTCCTCCAATTGTGTATTTAAGAATGACTTAAGTTAAGTGTAAACATTATTAAGGAATGTTGGTTAGTCCATGTCTTGAAGTGCAAAGCTTGAAAGGAAGTTCTTGAATGATATTTTCATTACATGCTAAGTAGAGTTAAAACTAGGAAAGTTTATGGTTTGCCCTGTCTTCTAGTTATTTCTCCAAAAGTTGTTTGAAAGTTTCCCTCAGAGTATGTTGAAAGCAGGCCTAGATTTCAATGCATCTAACTTGATCTTAAGCTACCCTTTGTTTTCTTATCTGTTTTCATCCCTTCTGAAAGTAGTCTAGTGAGATTACTGGATTGTTGTCTGATAAGTTAGCTTTAATACAAGCTTGTCCAGAGAAGTTTATGGTTAGCCCTGTTCTTTGGTTGGTTTCAAACAGTTGCTTAAAAAGGCTTTTCTTGTATGGAAAGTTGATAAATCCTTGTTGAAATTATTGGCTTTTTCCACTCTCTCAACGCTTTTAATGTTCCACTCCATCATTTAATCTAAAGGATCTTTTGATAATAGATGACTTGCCCCTTGGACCACTCTTGAAATTGTTGTACAATTAAACCCTTTTGTGACTCCATTGCCCAATGGTTTAAAGTTGCATCATATTAATCCTATCTGCTGAACACTTCTCAATATACTTGCATCTTCACCTTTTAGAACTCTTTCATTTTATGATATTTCATCTAATTAAAGATCATACCTGACCAACCAAACAAACAAAAAACCCTTGTTCTTAATAACTAGCCTAATATGATACTAAAAGCCTTAAAGATAAATCAATCTTTGCACTTATAGAGAGATCCCTCTCTGGATTCAGGAGGGCTAGATCCTAGAATTCCAAAGTGGATTTTGATTTAATCTCTGCAGCATTTAGTCTTGCCACTCTACTAAATTACAGAGGCCTAACACATCTCAACAAGGATTTCCATCTGAGCTTAACAGGCTTTAAACAGACATCACTAATGGTATAATTTTCAATCATGGCTCCCTCTAAATATCAGGAACATGACATACTATTTTCTGTCATTATGTGCTTAAAGTTTTCATGCAACTTCTCAAGCAACCAGAGATATATGGAATCATTTTTAGAGTCATTAGATCAACAGTCATGTCTTTGATTTTATCTATGTCTTTTGACATGATCTTCCTTCTTATAATAATTATTGGACATGAAGAGTCATCAAGCCATTTTTCAGGAGTTGAATAGCTCCTTCTGCAGACTTACTTCAGTTTGATCACTTTTCATCTTTAAGATCATTAGGTCAAAATGATCAATCAAAATTAGAGACTGCTCAGTCCACTCCATCAATGCTTCCTCGGTGGGGTACTTTTGTCATTTGTGATTGTAAGAGTTGTTGCAAGATTCTGATCCAAAGGGTCATAAACCTGCCCTTTAAAAAGGAGGAAACTTTCAAATATTGCAACCTATATTCTTTCTGGACTTTTGCCTACTTAAAAAAACTTCCCCCAGATTGCCTTAAACAACGATGGATATATTCATCTATGTTATATCCCTTTCAAAGGATGACAACTTTGCTAGCATGATTCAATAAACTGCTACAGGTCCCTAAGATGAATTATGATATAAAAGGTTTCAAGGAGACTGTCCCTTCAAAATTGAGAGGATTAATGCCTTTCTATACATTTGTTATAGAGTATTAAATGCTTCCTCTGCTTGATGGTGTGATCAAGATGTCTATACCTTAGGAGTAAAACAACGATGCCACCGAAAATCAACAATCTCCACAGAAGTTTAAGTTGTGTATATGTATGTGCTGATGATGACAAGAGTCTCGATTTTTCTTCCTTCTTTGAGTCAGAGACTTGAATTAAGTTCTCTTGAAGTATAACGAACATCAAGCCCTGCTACTCAAAGATTTCAAATTGATATTCAGACACTACCAATGCCTGCATCATTTACTCAAAACAAGTCAATCATTATGTCAATTATCACACATTATAATATAACTACTTTGTTCAACATAATGACATGCAGACATTCTAAATACACCACAATCTGATTCAGTCACAAGCATTATCCGGAATGTGCCTTTCAAAGCACAAATCTACATGACTCAAATTACATTTGCCAACTCAATGTTGCTTGATATATTGTAATTTTGATCCTTAGCTATAGGTGACCCAATTTGAGTGCTTAACCTAGCCATCTCACGCACTCTATACAAATTTGAACAATTCCAATTGATAATCAACTCATATCTTATATCTTGAGTTTGCCACCGTTTTGTTTAAGGTTGCACTGACAGGATGTTGAAATTTGCAACAAGAAACAGTGAAATTGGCATCCAGAAACAAAATCTAGAAAATGGCACCCAGAAAATGATTACCATGTGAGGCTTTTGATTTAATTATCTTTTATTAAATTAAAATAAAGTTGTAATCTTATCTCATAACAACTTGTAATAGTTAACTAAGTGTGATAAACTTAGTTAGCTCAAGAATTTCGAGTTGAGGGTCAAAGGATAGGCATGTAGAGTAATTCTATTATTAACAGGGTCCAGTTGCAGTTGTAGCACTAGTGTGGTGTGACTGTGATCAGTTGACTCACATTAATTGAGTTAAAATCAATTTAACTAGTTCTAACTGATTGATGAACTAGTGGAAGATCAAGTGAATTAAAATAGATTTAATTCACAAGTAGTGATCTACCAAGTAACTGATGATTCACTATTAATAGCTGCATGCATGTCAATTCTGATGAAAACCGAGTTGAGACAAAGGTTAAAGACAAGTAAACTATCAATTGTATTTTTGGCGAACTGCCTAGGTGTAGTTATAAAGTCAGAGGAAGTCTCCATAGGGATTGCGCAGTGAAGGAAGGCTAATTATCCTATTTAATAGGGATTAATTGCCTAGGGATTGCGTGAGCAAGGCTGGGCTAAAAAAGGGGCTGAGAATTGGCTAAGTGTTGGTCAATTTTGCCTAAGAATTGCTAGACAGTATTGAGCAGGATCAGAGTGAGATAGTCAGGATAGTGCAGGATTTTCTCGGTGTGAGAAAGCATTATGTTGTTTCATGATTCTTTGACTAATACAATATATGATAGAGGGGTTTTGAAAAGGGTGTTTTCCCCAGATACATCTTGTGTTGTGTGATTGGTTACTTCTTTCTCTTACTTGCATGTGATTGAGTGATCGTGTTTTATATTCCGCAAATATAGTAGAAGGATTCAGTATCTTGTTTTAGTACATTACATGATCAGATTGAATCCAATGATATAATTTATACATGGTATTATAGCTATGTTAGAGATTTTCTACACAGGATTTGATCTGATTTGATCTTTTCAGCCAATAAACCTTTGTCCTGTCTAAGTGTAGAAGATACATCACATGAAGGAGTCATAAATAAAGCTAGAATCTAACCCACATACTTCAATGAAGGAGACTTAAGTGTTGTCTACAAATTTCTGTCAGATTTACTGCTCTGAAATGCCTTGAATTCTTCATCTATAGACAGTGAGAAAACAAGACTTTTCAAACTTGGCATAACAGTTGAGTCTTTGATCCTATTGTAAATTTGGTTGCACAGAATAGGGCTTGGACTGCCATAAAGGGCTAGAGATAAGTGGTCCATGCAGAAAGTCCTTGACAGGTGATCACAAATTACCTCAGATCCTCTTTAACGGATGTTGTAATAAATCATTGAATGGCTTTCTTGGATCAGATGATAAAATTATCATAATTGATGCTTCTGTAAGATAAAATCGTGGACATAGAAAATTTCTGTCTTCAAAGCGAAATATCCTTAAAAAGCAAAGGCACAGAAGAGATAGACTTGAAAAGAGAATTAGCGCTTAACTGCTGAATAAATCAATGATCATTATAATTTATGCCAGAATTTGATGGAGGAAATTAGATTCATGGCACCTTCTGAAATATGTTCCGTCCTAGGATTTGGTACACTTAAGCGATGCCCAAGACTGTGACTTCTAAGATAAGAAACTCGGCTTCAAATGTAGAGAGAGATAATATGAATGCAAAACCATACCTGTTTTGAAGACGAGATCAGAACATGTTCTGAATTGAGCTTGAAAAACCTTACCATGTCATAAATGATCAGAAAGTTTCTCAATAACTTCAACCTTCCCGCGATAGTTTAGAGGCTGAAGAGAGAGTCTCTTGATAGGTGATCCAGATCTTCCTTCAAGTTCAAAAATGCCTTCGGTTTTCTCTGAATTACGAATCCATCTTTCATATATTATTTTGCTTGCTTCCAAGGGATTGTCAAGCTCTAACATGAAATGACAAATTTGAGCAAGGGTTTCATTATAGCAAATCTAATATTGAGGTTGACTAAGGAGAATTCTTGTCTTCATCTGAGGAGAAGTGGCCTAATTAGGCGGAGCAAAACAACTTAGACATCCTTCCAGGACTGCCTTAGATCAGACACTGAATTTCGTCTTGATGCTTCCAATAGAATCATAACTCATTCCCTTTCACTCATGCTTGGGCTTTGTCTTCTCCATAGCTCTGATACCATGTTAATTTCAATTAACATGTTCTCTGCTTAAGTTAGATACTTCATTCAACATTAAGCCCATTAATCCATTAGAAATCACATTGACATTATATGACAATAACTAACGAAAGAACATAAATTATAGATGTTGAAGACAAGCCATGATAGAAAGACACAAGAATATGGCACGAGCCAAGGAAAAACCCCGAAATGGGGAAAACCCTTGATCAATTCTTCTTATTATTAAATATCAAAATTCAACAGAGAGAGATGGAGTACAATGAATCAAAGTCTATTCTGATTTGCAAGATGAAGGGTTTAAGCATACACAGGTCATATGCTGCTGATAAGGTCGAGTCATAGATTTCTGTTGACTGCACCAAGACATCTCTTCATGACAAAGGCATGTTATAGATCTCTGTTATCAAAGCCAAGACACATCCTCATCACTGCGGTTAGCATGGGACTGACATTAGGGATGGTCTATCATCATGTTAAGCCTCTAAACCTTCTTCCAATAGGGTATTCAAACAGCGGCCCTAATAATTCAGGAAAACGGCCTCATAAGTAGAGGAAAGCATAGGAAAAATTCATTTTGTCAAGAATATTGTTGAATCATCAAAAAGCATCACAAAATTTATATATAATCATGTTCTCATTTGATGAGAACATTCACCAACAAGGAGTTGGTGAGCCCTGGTATTACATGGTTTTCCACTAACTTCATATCTCTTCAATCCCTCTTGAATTCTATGTGGGATGTGAAGAGAATGTTTCTTTCAAATGAGTGACATGATTTGTCATTTAATCGCAAACAAGAGGGAGAGGTCATTTGCGGGCTAGTTTCATACCAAGAGAGCTTCTCGGTGGGAGTGCAGGAGGTGTGTAGCAATACTAAACCTTTGATAAAGGTTCTTCGATTAGTTCATGGAGACAAGCCCACAATGGGCTACTTGTATGAAGCCATGGATAGGGCCAAAGAATCCATTCGCAACTATTATGATGATAAGGGGGATGAGAGGTTTGAGAAACAACAACTGATATGGGCAGTGATTGATGAGCGATGGAACAATACACACCATCGTCCCATTCATGCTACAGGGATCTATCTAAACCCTACATTTTCTTACTCGTGGTTTCTTATTTGATGTTGAAATCATGGATGGATTCTTCACTTGTGTTCAGAAGATGGTGTCATCTTCAACAAAAAATGCAAAAATTTCTAAAGAAATAGAGACATACAAGATGGCAGGTGGCAAATTTAGCTTTGAAATGGCTATCGTGGATAAGAAGACCAAAATGCCAGGTAAACTTTAGTTTGTTTCAAATTTCATTGTCTCCTCATATTTTGCTTGAATTTTCAAATTTCAATTTTTTTCTTCGGATATACAAAGTGTCGAGAGGGATCAAATCTCTTTTAAATTAATAACGTGGAAACATTTTTACTAGGTCAAAACAAAATAAAATTAATAAAAAAATAACATTAAAATAAAAATAACTTCACGAGAACCCATGGTATGAATGTAGAATATAGCCGATTTAAAGGGGGAAATTAAACCAACCTAGATCCATCTTAACGTTGGATCTACCAAGCACCGAGAGGGAGCAAATCTCTTGAGATGCAAAGCTCTCTTGAGATCCAAACCTCTTTTTGCATCTCTGTTGAGATCCAAACCTCTTTTTGAGTGAAAAGAGATTTGATCCCTCTCGGCGCTTGGTAGATCCGTAGTTAAGATGGATCTAGGCCGGTATAAAAACCATAATATAATTGCTTGAACCATAACATAATATTTATCCATGCCAAATTAGATGGCCAAAGATATCAAGATTCAAAACAACAAAATAGTAAAAAAGAATACAATAGATGAAGTGTATAAATATGTTTGTAATTAAAACTTCATAGCACAACCTCATTCCCAGAAGTCTCAAAGATTCGAACAAGGATCTATTCAAACCTTATGTTATTCATCAAATAAAATACCATGCTACCCGAGGAAAGTAAATGACCACTGATGACATGGAAGAAAGTTTGTTTAGCTCAGTCTAAAGGTGAGCTTGGATTCCAAGACTCGAGGATTTTAATTGGGTTCTCAATGCAAAACTTCTCTGGCATTTACTGAATGGAAAAACCTCTTTATGGGCTACCTTGGAAACTTCGCTCCTTATTCAAATAGCTTAAGTCAGCATCATAATCTTATCGGCTCCTTGAATCAATGGTAACATTTTCTGCATTTCTAGCGTTCTTTTGGATGTATAGTCAAGTTGTTAACAGCCTATATGCGGTGCCAAAATGATTTATCTTCCATACTCAGTTTTGTCTGGTAAAGCTAAATCTACAGTTGTTAACCATTGTATCTTCTAAAAAATTTTGTATGCTACAGTTACTTGTTTACTGATTGCAGGGCTTCAGAAGTAGAAGCCTTTGCTTTTTCATGTTATGATTGGAATCATGTAGTGTTCTGTCTATTACTGAAAATTCTATTTCATTTGCCAAGAGTGGAAAACCCCATAAACCATACTAGAACTCATAGAATCAAAATCATGAGCTATTGACTTTTTTTTAGTTTGACAGAAATCGAATCTGCCAAAACCAAATCAATCAAATTTGAGGCACAAATGTGTACACCAGCTCTTGTTCTCATAAATATTTTCTTGCTTACTTACACTTGCTTTCTTTTCTCTTACTGACATGTTTGGATTCTTAATCGAGTTTCAACCAGCACAAATCCATTAGCAGAAATCTTTTTTATGTAGCTTGGAGTGCAAGCTGCAAGATATGAGTATGACAAAGGAAATATACCTGGATATTCATTGAAGCATATAGGACACACATGCAAAGTGCTACAGAATAGTTGATTTTTTTTTTCATCATTGTATTGCATCAACCGAGGAATATCAACATCTGGAGATGAAAACCCAGAAATCGCCCGCCAATCTGTTTTTCTCTGTACATTGAATGGATCTAGCAATATCTCATGTTGAAATCCCAGGTGTGAAAGAGATGAACTGCAGAGCCATTCTGCCCATTTATATAGTACAACTTGGCCTGAGTCTCCAGCCCAAATGCTGTCTAAGCTGTTGCAGAGCTTAGAAATACTATCAGAGTCCAACCAGTAGGCCAAAATCGTAAATTGTGGGGGCATATAGCACGGATATGATTTAGGCAGAACACATGTCAATGCAATAGGAACAAGGTGCTGAACATTGAATGTGTAAACATTTCCCACCAGAACATCTTTTGAGGAAGACCTGCTATTGTTTCCACTGAGTTCACATTTACTGGAAGTCGATGGCAGCCTCACAGTAATAGCAATATTCTCAGGAAGTTCAACATGTATAGACATCTGCAAAACAATTATAAAGTTCTGTTAGAATATTTCCATGACCTCCATTATACATCAGAAAGCTACCCTCTTTGGCAAAATAGTTAACCTTTAATGCACGAGGGCTGCCATCTTCTCTTTCAACAACAAACACATCATCCTCATAAATTGCCTTCAATGCAAGTACCTGTTATCAGAAACACCAAAGAGAGTGAAAAAACAAAAAAATCTGGAAAGGCAATGCAGATGTTTCTATATTCAAACAAGAAAAGGGTCCACGGTTATAGCTCACGATTAAACTAGGAAAGATTATAAATGACACTAATCTAGCAGAATTGCAGGTGATATTTCAAGATAGTACAAAAAGAACAGAGAAGAAAAACTAGAAGATGTTCAACGGTATATTTTCAAATAACTCTTGCATAGAAAAAGCCACGTGAGCTCTTCATCCACCACATGCAAAGAAAACATCTATGAAACCAAGACGGAAGGAATATTATAGACTGAAAAGACAGGAGAGCATATATGTCTCATTGCAGAAATGGAGAACAAGATTTCCTGTATACAAAGTCTGAAGATGAAAGCCTAAAATATTCGGTAAAGAGCTCTGAATGTGGTAACTTTTCATAAACATTGCATTCAAACTAAAACATGAATCCGAAGTACGTCACACCACAAAGACATAAATAACACATGTTTTGTCTGCCATATATACACAAAAATATATGAATAGTCTGCTAAAAGTTTTGGAGCTAAATAAAACTGGAATTGTCAAAAAAATACAACAGGCAGAATACAAAATTCAACTAGATGCAAGCACCAGACCAATAACCTAATGAAGATATACCAGTTTAGAAAATCAAAAAGGCTATGGAGGCTTTGGGCCCAATTCATGGATAGTAACATCCTACAATCTTAGATTAGATATGCAGAGTTAAACTGAAGTCATATAACATTGGACTTGGGACATGGAGAGTTAAACTGAAGTCTTGCAGACTGGACTTATGGAAAGTTAGACCTAAGTTTAGAGTCTAAACCAAAAATGTATCGACAAAGAGGCTCTAGATTATAGCGTCAAAAAAGTTCACGCTACAACAAATACCTACATATCATCAAAATCATTGCCTATATTGGGATCACCATCATCAATATCAGCCTCCATGCATTAAAATAAGATAGAAAAAGCTTGACATGTCAAATCGAGATTTTGTTTGAGAGATGGGTACATTTTTACTAGGGTCATGATAGAGGAGATCAACAATCTATACCACTAACATCAAGGTACATAGAGGGCTTGGTTCTCTTGATTAAATGCTAGTTCCATACCTTGTACACAACAGAATCCGATGAAAAGGTTGCAATCCCCCCAATCCTGAAATCCTAAAAATTGTTAAGCTTGCTAGATTTTGAGTGGGATATAAAATTCTACTTTCTCCATATGAAATCCACTGAGGTTGGAACCACTCTCAAAAATTTCCTGAAACAATTAATGGTGATGTTAAAAATTTAAGTAGAGCATTAATAGGGCCCTAGGTTTAGAAATTAGGTTGTCCCACTCATAATTTTTTTTTTTTAATTTGCCTTCAGAGGGTTCTTGGTTGCATTGTACAAAATCGCCCGATTCCATACAGAACCAGAGAATTCGGTGAAATAGACCAAATTTGGTACCAGACCAGCCTTTTCTGGTTCTGTGCCACTAGTCAAACCAGTTTAGGCATCAAAACAGTCAGACTGGTTCCAGTAACACTGATAAATATTAGGAGGTCGCTTAAGACCAACCTGATCTAATGGACTAGCCATGTGTGCTTGCAATGTGTTTCTTTTGTGCGTTTTTGTAATTGAGTTAGACAGTCACCATTCTATCTTGTGTATAGGTGATCTGACAGTCCTCATATTCTGGCATTCAGAACAGCCATTCCATATCTTATCACATCATTGGTCCATAATCTCTATTTAAAGATCATGGAGGGTTATTTATCGATGATGTTGGTATGACAATGCATGACAAAACTCTTTCTTGAGCACTAATACAGTATGCATATTGCTTTCCGGATGTTCCCCTCTTTGAGGGCACAAAATTTGGTGTCTGGTTCTTTGATTTGTGCGAGTATTTCTCATTTGTACTCTTTCCTATGATTCCCCATAAAAGATGTTGTATATTTACCATGCAGTTGATTATTTTGTTCTGTTGTCAAATATACATGGAGTACGTTTGTAATAATGCAATGTGGATTTTCTCATATTTGATGTGTTTGTGTTCTTAAGCTTATATTGATCATTGTGTTGGCGCTGAGCTTGTGGTAACTTGGCTCCAGTCCTTCGTCATTTTTTGCATAACACTTCCATTATAAGGAAAACATATCAAGTGGTAGGTTTACTATTTTCGCTCTAGCAAAAATAATATTTAATTGTTAAACAGGGAATATGGGCTGTTTAGCACTTCTTTTGTCGAGATTTTTCAAACAGACTGGCTGTGATATAAGCTCTAGAAGTTGAAATCTCAGTATTGTTTCAGTTATATACATTAAAAAAAAAAAATATGCACACCATATATACAGGAAAATACCTCATCTTCTTGTTCCTGATCATTCAACTCAACCTTTGATTCAGACAGTTCAGGTTCATTGATGGCCAAACAAAGTTTTTTCAATCGTTTTATAATGGAACATATATCTCCATTCTTATCTTCCTCTTCTCTGCAAAAATTTGAGCTGTCACTGCTTCCAACTACTGAGCAGTCCTGCGTCAATACTTCAGTCTCAGAAATAACGTCAATTTCTGTAGCATTCCTCGGTTTAGCTGCATGCGCCCTCTCAGAAACATCACCTGATTTGTGTTCATTAGCGAAGGCAGTGCATTGGCCTGAACTGGAAATGTGTGGGACAGCTTGATCGACTGCATCAGACCTTAAAGATCTAGCGCCATTCTTTATCTGAGTGAAGCAACCTTGATTTTTAACTCCATTATCTCTTGACGACTTCTTTACATGCCTTCCATGTGCTCCTTCTGGGTTTATATTTATAAACTCACTAAATAGTAGTGATTTGGGCTTTGGCCCTTGAAAATTCTCAATCTCAGATTGTGAATAGTCCTCTAACTGTGGAGCTAAGTCCTTTACTATAGAATTATCATTTCCTTCAGCACCCTCAGACCTAGGAGAAGTTTGACCTTTGACTACCCATTCTCTAGTTACATCTACTTTATTTAGCTGTCTTTCCTTCTTGCCCTTTTTCATGCTGATTGTTAAACCACAGCTGCAGCCTGTACTTGCCTTCCAATGTAAATGAGGAAATAATTGATACTTCAAATAGAAACTGCAAATGCAATCCCTGTGGTGCTCACTGATTACCTGCTTGAAACGTACAGTTGATTACAGTTAATTGACTCAGACTGTTAGAAACTCTTGTATCAGCATTTTCAATCAAAACTGTACTACATAGAACATACACGGGAAAGACACAGAGCAAAATTTACTGCACCATGGACACAAAAATTTTACATCTAATTTTGCAAGCATGAAAATCAACCCTTCAGATCCACTTAAAGCCCAAATGTATGTCCAAAATAAATAAATGTCATATTTTCAAACAGGATAATATATTTGAATTGCTCACGCTAAAAGTTACCCAGTGAAATCCCTAAAGCTTGAAATGCAAAGGATTTCAGGTCTCATTGTTGGTTCTTCTAACCGAACATAAACAGATGATATTTCAAACTCTCAATCCGATGGTCAGTGCCACTCCCTTTCCAACAATTACTTGAACATATGAACTTTTTTCAATGAAAAATTTCATAATATGTAAAGCAGTTGTAGAGTAGGTGGTGCAGACTTCCCAAGTCATGGTGAGAACATGGTTGCCTGATAAGCATGGACTTATGTTTGAGCCCTGAAGCTTCACAAGCTCAAAATTGGAAAGAAAAAGGTTAGAGAATTGAATTGGATGAGAAACAAGGCACAGATCTGAGGTCTATCAATAACCAATTGACCTGCACAGATGCAGTGAATGCAGAAAAATAAAGAGCTTCTTTCAGACAGTAAACGTGGTTCTGTGGTGATAAGGATAATATAAAGTGGAGTAAGAATCTGGACCCCTGACACAGTTCGAAATTTAATTAACTAGAATAGCCCATTATCAATGTCTGTAAGTTTATTGCAATAGTGACCAACCTTCGCCCCTCCACAGTAAATGTAAAAAGAATAAAAATAAAAACTGAGACAAACAGTGAGAGAACTGAAAACCCTGTAAAATTACAGAAAGCAGATCCTCTTGGCCAAGCCTCATCAATTCCTTCATTTCGTCGGCTAAAATTACGAAAACGAATGAAGCCTCACTACAGATTTATTAAAAACTAGCTCGCTATATTGATGTTACACAGGATGAACAGTTTGGCACGCATGTCGTTTGTTCTATGGTTGGATAATCGTATTGATTGGTGCATTTTTTTGAAATTTTAAAAACATTACTTTTCCACTACAAAACCTAGGAAGATTGAACTGATTTGAGCAGTCACAGTGAAGAAGATACAAGCAATGACTTACAAATCACCCACTTGCAGAAATACAATGGCCGCGAGGTTCGAAAACTGAACACTAGGTTGTTGCAAACCGGAAGGCGACACTGTTATCTGGTCAAAGGCCGAGACAAGCCGTCAGCGAAAGAGGAATCAATGGGTTTAAATGGCCAAGCTTTATACGGTTGCCATCGATGGATTTCATGACAGAATATCTCAACCGCTACGTGCAAAAAGAATCTCCTTTGGGGAACTCGATGAATTATTTTAGGGGTATTTTTTTGAAGTTTGGATATATTAAAAGGATAAAGTATAAACTTTGTTGAGATAAATTTGATGTGGGATATGTGGCTGTCTCATGGTGGGAGATTTAATATAAAAATTTGGATGGGGGAATTTTTTTATTTAGGGAATATTATATTGATCTATATATATATAAAGACAGACAACATGTTAAAATGAATTTTAAAAATTCAAGCATAACTTGTTTAAAAAAGGTTTGAGTATATTAATTGGGAGTTGTATATGACTTAAAAAAATAGTTTGGATGGCAGTTTTTTTTGTTGGAATTTGGTTTAAAAAAAATTCAAAAAATGAGGTAGTTGGAGTGTTTGAATTGCATTTTGATGGTGGAAATTGATTCAGCACCATCAAAAATCCTTGGGGCACTAAAAAAATGAGGTAGTTGGAGTGTTTGAATTGCATTTTTTATGGTGGAAATGGATTTAGCACCATCAAAAACACTTGGGGCACCCAAAATACTGAAGTTTAACGATTGTAACCCATATTCTCAAAAATCTTTATCTGAATTTTTCATAATCTTACCGAAATTTCTAGGTTATTTATGTGGGTTTTTAGACTACAACTATTAATTGTTTTTATTTTTAATTATGGTTTTGTTGATATTATATTTTTATATTTATTTTATCAATTTCACTTGAATTTTTATTTTAGCATTGTTATTCAAAATATAATAATAAATTAAAATATATACAATGTGTATTAAATATGGAATATGGAATATAATTTCTAAGAGATGGTAAAGATGACTTAATAATTTATTGTATATTAACAAGAATTATGAAGGGTTAGGTTCAATGCTTAGCTTTTAGAAACCCTAATGGAGGCTAGGATTTCTGGTTCAAGCGCCCTTGGTTGGAATTCTGATATGTTGCATTAGTCCTTGGCTACAAACAATCCTTGCATGTTATTAACATTGTCTTTTTGTTTTAGGTTTTACCTAGGTTCATGCTTTAGTCCCATGGAGGGTTATCACGTGTTTTAGACTCAGTTCGAGGTCACATGATTCTAACCCTCATGAATGGTCCATCAAGCGATACTCCAGAAGGCCCCTTAAACATAACTCCATTTTATCTTCGAAGAAGGGGCTCGTTTTCCCCTAATGTCAGTGATGTCAGCTCACATCGAGATTTTCCTAGAGACTATTGTCAACAAAAATGCAGGGTCCTTATGGCCATGTCAGCCAAGAGCAGTCCGGGCAAGCATTTTTGCATACTTCTAGAGCAGGAGGAGAAGGGTTTGTTCCAATCTCGAAGGACGGAGAGAAAAAAAGAAGTGCACCCAGAAGCATGTAAAGGCATTGGTAGCCATGAAGGAATTAAACCTAGGCTTGGATGTCAACATGAACATAGTAGACTCCCTATCCAAGAGAGCCTTAGTGGGTAAGCTCAGTTATATTTAAATGTTGCACGAGTAGCTACTCTCATGGGTAAGGTGTAGAAATTATACAATATACATGTATATCTTGGATTCACTCAATCTAATCATGTACTAAAGTTAAATACTGAATTGCTTCTACAAATATTTTGCGAAATTAAAAAACACAATCACTAATCACATGAACATGAAGAAAGATCAATCACACACAACACAGATAATTTCCCAGGGAAAGCTTACAACTAAAAACCCCACTATCTTCTATTTTATATTAAGCATGGATCATGAAACAATTACATACAAAACTCTTCTCACAAGAGCCCTCTAGTACTCAACTAATTGTCTCACATTGTCATATGCAAAACTGACCAATACATAGCCAATTCTCAGCCTCCAGACAACCTCCCTTGCTTATGCAATCCCTGATGGTAAAGATCCCTAAAAGATAGGAATTATTGCCTGCCTTGACTGTGCAAATATCATGGGCACTCCAATGGGTGTTTTCCTGCATGTGTGCAAGTAGATAATCCTACAACTGATAGTCAACCTCTCTTTCACCTAGAACTCAACTAGGTCTCCGCTGGATCTGACATGCATGCAACTAATAACAGTAAATCCTTAGTTGCATGTGAGATCACTAATTGGTAATTAATTAATATTTAATTCACTAGAACTCTCACTAGTGTATCTTCAGTTACAACTAGCACAACTGAGTTAAACTGATTTACAACTCACACCAACTCATGCACCATTGCATTTGAACTTTGTTACAACTAGAATTACTCTGCATGCCTCACCAACAACCTCTAACTCGAAATCCACTAGCTAATTGAATTTATCACTTTCAATTACCTCTTCAAGTCCACATTGATAATAGATTACAATTTAATGTCCATCTTAATTAAGGGATAATAAAAATAGTCATGCACCCAAAAATAGCACTTTGGGCCCCACCCTAGTTTGGGTGCTTAATGCAACCAGGTGTTGAATGCAACCAGGTGCTTAATGCACTAGGCGTGGGTGTTGAATCTCCTTGTTGAATCTCAACACTCCCTCTCAACAAGAAAGGGATTATCCTACACCCCGATCCTGTCTCTCTGGTATTCGAATTTGCTCCTGGTGAGCGCCTTCGTCAGAATATCTTCATCCTGATCTTCCATGGGAATGTACTGAAGCAACATGATCCTTCTCTGCACACAATCTCTGAGATGATGGTACCGAATATCTATATGCTTGGACCTATCATGAAACATAGGATTAATCGAGAGTTTAATGCAACTCTAATTATCACAATGAATAACTATCGGATCCATCTGAGAACCAAACAAACCAACCAAGATCTTTATCATCCATATAGCCTCACATGAAGCTTGGCTTGTTGCCATGTATTTCGCTTCCACTGAACTGAGTGCCACGGATCTTTGTTTCCTGTTGTACCAGGAAACTGTTGTCGATCCAATGCTAAAGATCCCCCCTAATGTGCTCTTTATGTCCGATGGACTTCCAGCCCAATCTGCATTCGTGAAGCCATGCAACTTCACTCCATCCGTCCATCTGTACCATAAACCATACTCTGATGTGCCCCTCAGGTATCTCAGGACATGATTCCCCGCCTTCCAAAAGAGCTTGGTAGGCTTAACCATAACTTGACTTACCTGGTTAACTGCGTAGAAAATGTCTGGTCTCGTGTTCACCAAATACATTAGCAAACCCACTAACTGTCGATAGACGGTAGCATCCACTACCTCTCCAAAAGTAGCATCCTCTTTCCTCCAATTTCCTAGAAGAGGAGTATCCATGGGTTTGCAGCTCTCCATGTTAAACTTACCCAATATCTCCTTTGCATACTTGCCTTGAGACACAAAAATTTCACCATCCCGCTGCCATATTTCCAATCCAAGGAAATAATGAAGGAGTCCCATGTCCTTCATTTCAAACTCCCTTGCAAGATCCTCCTTGCATGAGTGTATCAACTGCTCATCACCAGTCAAAATTAGATCATCAACATAAAGAACAATGAACAATAACTTACTCTCAAACACGATCTGGTACAGGTTTGCATCTACTTCACTTTTGGTGAAGCATAGTCCGGTGATATAGTTATCTATCAGAGTGTACCAAGAATGGGGTGCTTGTTTCAGCCCATACAACACTCTTTTAAGCCTGCACACATGCGACTCACTATTAAAGATTTCGAAACCTTTAGGCTGCTCTATGTACACCTTTTCCTCAATGATCCCATTGAGAAATGCAATTTTCACATCCATCTGATGAATGCGCCAACCCATCTGCGCTGAGAGTGCAAGGATGGATCTTATGGAAGAGTACCTTGCGACATGCACAAAAGTCTCATCATAATCTATCCCCTCGATTTGTGAGAATTCTCGGGCCACAAATCTGGCCTTGTATTTCTCCACACTCCCATCAGCAGCTTGCTTTACCTTGTAGATCCATCTCGATCCAACCACTGATTTGTCGACCAGTCTTGGGACTATCTCCCATGCACTGTTCTTGACAATGGAGTCATACTCCTCCACCATTACATCAACCCAAGTAGGTTGCTGCACTGCTTTCTGAAAGGAAGATGGTTCAATCACAATACAGTTTCTCATAAGAGCCATGTATCAAGTAAATCGGTTAGGAGATTGTCTTTGTATGCATTGTGAAGTAGGGGCTCCTACATTCTGTGCAGCATCAAGTCTCAGCCTATCAGCGTCCATGGTGCGCCTTCTGCCATTTGTGATGGATGGATCTGCATGAGTGATTTCCTCCACTCCATGAACCTCCTCATGTGGTTGATCCACATCTTGAGACTCATCCTTGGGAACCAACAGTTCCTCCTCTACATGCAAGTCCATCTCCCTCTCAACGGACAACCGCATGGCTTTCTCCTCATCAAATTTGATATCTCATCGCACAACACTCATTCTACTGTTTGGAAAATACACATGATAATTATGGGGTGTTTCAGTGTACCCCACAAAAATCCCAACCTCGGCAGCCGGTTCCAGCATCTTCCTGACGTACTTGGTCACATGCACATAAACAAATGAGCCAAAAATCTTAAAGTGTGAAACATCAGGTTTCTTACCAGTGAAAGCCTCTTCAGGTGTACTCATGCCAAGTACTCTACAAGGACAACAGTTTTGCACATGTACCGATGTATTACATGCTTTCACCCATAGATGCATCAGTAGGCCTTGATCATGCAACATCGCTCGTGTTGCACCCACAATAGTTCTGTTCTTCCTCTCCACAACCCCATTATGTTGTGGATTATGAGGCACTATGAGTTCTCTTTGAATTCCTTCTTTGCTGCAGAAGTTCTTGAATTCGTTAGAGATGTATTCTCCACCATTATCGCTCCTAAGAGCCTTCACTTTCTTCCCCAACTCTTTCTCCACCAGTGCCTTAAACTCACAGAACTTAGATAATGTTTGATCTTTCTTCTGCATGAAAAATATCCAGTACTTATGAGAAAAGTCATCAACAAAGATTACATAGTACTTATGTTTTGTTGTTGAAGCAACCGAGAAAGGACCACACACATCTGTGTGAACTCTCTCAAGGATCCCCGAAGCTCAATTTTCCTTCTCATGAAAGGTGGCCCTTACATATTTTCCCATAGTACATCCCTTGCATGTGTTTGACTACGCAAGTGTACCCCTGGGAAGACCAATAGAAACCTGTTGCATGAATTTCAAGGCTCCATGGTGAAGATGGCCCAATCGCCTGTGCCATAATTTGCCCTCATCCTGGCTCACCACTTGATCTACCTTTCCCATCATTGTTGCGCAACCATCTACCTCCAGCTTGTAGATATTCTTAACTATAATCCCTATCGTCTTAGCTTGACCCGTTGTTTTATGTTCCAGGAAAGCTTTTCCATCACTAAAAACAATGTCATAGCATTTATCCTCCAACATTGCGACTGAGACTATATTTTTCTTCAGACCTAGTAAATGCATTACATATTTTAATTGAAACGATTTACTTGACTCCCTCTGAAAGGTAATGGTACCAATCCCGGTAGCACTGTACCGTCCGTCGTCACCCATCTCAATATGCATATGGAGATATTTCTCCTCCAAGTCACTGAAAAGTTCCTTATCTCCCGTCACGTGAAAGGAAGCGCCACTATCCAAATACCACACAGATCCCAATGCACTGGACACCATGCATGCGATCAAAGAGAAGTCAAGTTCAAATTGCGAGGCAAGGGCCTCACCAGCTGCAGATCTAGTAGCCTTCTTGTTCTTCTTCTTTTGTGGACAATTAGTAGCAATGATTGTGACAGTGAAAACACTTCACCTTGGACATGTCTTGCTTCTTGCCATTCTTGGACTCGGATTTTGAATGGAATTTATTCCCCTTCCCTTTCCTTGCCTTGGCAGCTAAATCACAATCCTCTTCATCCTCATTCTTAGATGAAGATCCATCTCTGGTGTTCTGTTTGAACTCTTAACGCACCAAATCCAACCACAGTCGTTCCAATCTGGCAATTTTTCCCTTCCATTGACAAAGTCTTGATAACTATGCGAACTCTTGGGAAGTCCTAAGAGAGCCAAGCTCACCAAATCATCATCAACATATGTTATTCCAATGCTCCCCAATTCATCTTGACATTGGACAAACTTTGTTAGATATTTTGGAATGGTGTCGCCCTTTTCCATCTTGATCTTCCTGAGTTTATCTTTGAGCGCCAATTTCCTATAGTTGTTGTTGCTTTGGAATAGATCTGTCAAAGCCTTCCACATTGCATATGGTGTGGCTTTCCCATGGAGGCTTGAGACAATGTGGTCTCGTACTCCCTCCAACATGATCCTCCTCGCCTTTGCCACTTTCTTTTGCCATGCATCAAGATTTGCAGCATCGAGTTTAGGAACATCTTTGTCAATAAATTCATTCAACCCATTGTCTTTGAGTATTGCCTCCATCCTGTCCTTCCAAGCAATGTATTTCGAGATGCCCTTGAGTGCATACTCTAACCTCAAGCCATTGAAATCCATTTCGATCTTGAATCAGTTGTAGCACGAAGAAAGTATTTCTGCAAATTCGAATTCTATACAGTCACAAACTCAGCTCCTGCTTCACTTCTGCAATTTCCTGTGCTCCAATACCATGTAGAAATTATACAATATACATGTATATCTTGGATTCACCCGATCTAACAATGTACTAAAGTTAAATATTGAATTGCTTCTGCAAATCCTTTGCGGGATTAAAAAACACAATCGCTAATCACATGAACATGAAGAAAGATCAATCACACACAACACAGATAATTTCCTGGGGAAAGATTACAGCTAAAAACCCCACTATCTTCTATTGTATATTAAGCATGGATCACGAAACAATTACATACAAAAATCTTCTCACAAGAGCCCTCCAGTACTCAGCTAATTGTCTCACACTATCATATGCAAAACTGACCAACACATAACCAATTCTCATCCCCTAGACAGCCTGCCTTGCTTGCGCAATTCCTGATGGTAAAGATCCCTAAAAGATAGTAATTCTTGCCTGCCTTGATTGCGCAAGTATCATGGGCACTCCAATGGGCGTTTTCTTGCATCTGTGCAAGCAGATAATCCTACAACTGATATTCAACCTCCCTTCCACCTAGAACTCAACTAGGTCTCTACTGGATCTGACATGCATGCAGCTAATAATAGTAAATCCTTAGTTGCATGTGAGATCACTGATTGTGAATTAATTAATATTTAATTCACTAGTGTACCTTCAGCTACAAGTAGCACAACTGAGTTTAACTCACTTACCTGAGTTAAACTCACTTACAACTTGCACCAACTCATGCACCACTGCACTTCAAACTCTGTCACAACTAGAATTACTTTGCATGCCTCACCAACAACCTCTAACTCAAAATCCACTAGCTAACTAAATTTATCACTTTCATTAAACTCATTCAAGTCCACGTTGAGAATATATTACAGTTTAATGTCCATTTTAATTAAGGGATAATAAAAATAGACATGATGGGTAGCACTGTGGGCCCCACCCTAGTCTGGGTGCTTAATGCAACCAGGTGCTTAATGCACTAGGCGTGGGTTTTGAATCTTCTTGTTGAATCTCAACATAAGGGTGACTTGGAATCTGTTGGAGGGCTATATTTCGATAATGAACATATCGGTCAACAAATGGATTCATTTCCTTTTCTTATCTAAGAAAGATCTGGAAAATATCCTTAGCAAACCCTGGGTCATAGGAAGAGGCTTACTGTGGTTACAATAATGGCACCTGGCCTTCTGCCCACAAATATAAATACAACTAAGAAATCGTTTGTGGGTAATGCTTCTGGTTTTCCCTCTTAAATTATGATCCAAAGAAGTACTTATTAGAGTGGAAAACTCTTTGGGCAAATTTGTCTCTAGAAGAACCTTCCTTGCTAGTTGTAGATAAGCGCATAGTGTGGGTTCTTATTTGTATCGATACTTCTGAGGGTTTACCAGGGACACTAAAAATCCTTTGGGGAGAGAAGGTAATCATTCAACCTTTAGACTACTAGAAAGTTCCTTTCAAATGCCTCAACTACAAAGAAGTGGACCACCTTTTCAACTCATATGAGGCTCCTTGGTGTCAAGGGTATGGCTTGAAAATCCTTCATAAATCCCTTCACAAGCCTCCAAAAAAACCATATCCTCAAAAATCCTCGTAGAGGGTTTCTATGGATGGGTCGGTTTTCTCTCCCAAGTTGGCTAAAGATAACTTCAACAGCAAGGTCGCAAACCTATTATCAAGCCCTGATAATATGGCGAAGAATAGTAGTATTGTTGAAGGTATGCATACTGATTCCAAAAAGGACCCAAGCTCTCATGACAGACATCCTTTTGGACTTGTCGCTTGAATGGCTGATGAAAAAACTATGGAGGACTTCAATAAAAGCTAGACAGTTGATCCCTCCTTCGATCATGATAGTTCTCATGCTTTGGATCTCTCTGGTAAGTCCCTTTCTGAGCCGGACCCTTTTATGCAAGAACTGTTTTCTGAAGACCCATTACTTATTGAACAAATTGAAAGGAATGCTCTTAATTCTATAACAAATCTTACAACTTCTCATTCTTACAGTGCTTGCACTTCTCAAAGCTTATCAAACTCAATCTTCAACCATGTTTCACTTCACAACATTTACCACAACATATTTAAACCAAACATCAAGAGGCCTATAAAAACCTTGTTGTCAGATCAAAGGGTCATCCCATGACTTCTCTTTTCCATTCAAATCTTTCATCCTCATTCTCGAACTCCCCACACCTTCTTGTTTCACCTTTGTGTTGACTCTTATTTCCCCTTGTTTGGATTCCCTGGCTCTTTTAAAAAATCTCATGCGCCTTCCTACAAAGATGGGTTAAAACAAACCCCATTGCCTATGTTCAATGGAGTCTCTCCTGTAGACATCTTGCCACCTAATCCTAGCTTTTCGTTCCAAAATGTTACTATTAGAAAATAAATAAATAAAAGAAAAATAATAAACCTCTAGTTAGAGAAGGCAATCCTCTGGAACATATGCAAGGTGGATTAAGCTTGTCACCTCCAACATACATGGAAAACAATTCATGGGTCCTTATAGCATAGATTCCCACTCTCTCCTCCAAAAAATGATCATCTTGTCTCTTAATAGTCAAGGGGTTAGAGGTCTCCTCCCTTAAGATATTGATCAACATCCATAACACATCAATCATTTCATTTCAAGAGACTATGGTCTTTGATGAAAAATCCAGAGAGGCCCTACAAAAGTTGTGCCCGAGTTGGCTTTCATGTTCAATGAATTCCAATGGCCTATCGAGTGGGCTTCTCTCACTATGGAACCCAAAGGAGGCTTCTTTATAGGCTTTCTCATAATCATTTGGTATCATCTTAGAAGGATATTTTAGAGGATTCATTTTTCTCATTAAACTGGTGAACTACTACGAGCCATATGGTGATAGAAAAAATTTCCAAGATTTGGTCCAAGCAAGTGGCCTTCTCTCAAACCACTCACTCCTCTTGCCCAAAGACTTAAACTTTACTACTTTTGTTGGGTATTCTTGGGGAATTTGTGCCTAACCAAATCCTACGAGCTCTTATTTCTCATCGATGTTGTTGAATCATAAACTTTGAGACATAGCTCCCTTCCCTTTTGATCCTACCTAAAGAAATGGTAGGACTGGGGAGGATGGCATTGCAAAGTGACTGGATAGATTCTTGACCATTGACCATGTTAGAGTCCTATAATTTTTATAGGGTCACTTGATTATAGCTAATTATTATTATATTTCAGATGTTGTAAAATAATATTCCATGTTGTAAATTATTCCAAAAAGGTCAAAACCTGAAGAAAAATAAAATAAATATGCTTTCAAGTCGAAATGCAACATTAGAGGATAATTAAGTATGTTAAGATTAAATTAAACACATCATTTAAATGTGATTAAATAAATTGTAATAAGGCCTTGGTACTATAGTTTTAATTTTATTATAGAGTTGAGAGCGACAAAAAAGGGCATTTGTCTTATAGTGTTAAACTATGTGCTTTAAGCCATGCCTCGATCATCACCAGCTTACATCGATGGCTCATAAGGCTTTTCGGTCCCCCCTGCCCATCCTAGCTTTATTGACGAAGGGGGGCTCCGAAAAAGTGGTTTCACTCACCCCAATCCCACGCGATGTGTCAGCCCTGCATTATTTTGTACCCTCCCCATCAATACCATATACTAGTCCTACCCCCGTCCGAAAACGGTTTTCACCCCTCTCGTCATAATTCGCACTCCCGGTTATGTCACCCTCCATTTCCGCTCCACCTCCACTCCCCTACTGCCACGTATCTCCTCCCGCATCATCTCGCTCCCGCTTACCATTAAATTCCCGCGCCTTCCTTTCATGCTCACACGTCAACTATTTTTTCCAACCATGTGCCTCCACATCATTTCTCACCTCCATGTCACCTCCCACACCCATGTCATATGTTCGTTTCATGGTTAGTTAAAAATATGTTTTTTCCCTATACAACACAGTAATTTTAAACATGGTTTACAAACAACTAAGAACGAATTTTCAAAACTTGAAATAGGTTTTTGTTGATAACATCCTCATATACAAAAACCTCCCTCAGTTTTCTAACAACAATTATTTTTTGGGAGGTTTGGAGAAATCTTTGCAGACATATTTTCCCAATTTTTCCTGTTTTTAGTCAGTATTTTCAAAAACGATTTTCGCACAGGTGGAAATGAATTTTCAAAACCTGAAAGAGGTTTTTGTTGCTAACATCGGTATGTACAAAAACCTCTCTCTTTGTTATGAAACCAACACCAAAAATAGAATAAACAGAGAGATCAATACCTTATAAATAAGCCACTTTGAGGGGGCAAACTACTATGCATTACATAAATGAACATTTCTTGGATGATACAAATGACAAAACCTCCTTCTATATATAGGATTCCATGGGGTCACAATATAATCCTAGCCGACCTAACAATAATAATGTAAGGGCACAATAATAACAATATGGGGGTTACAGGGGTACAACAATAACAATAAGGGACTACACTAGTAATCTAGGGACCTAACATGCCCCTGTCCTTCAAAAAAGTGTTGTCCTTAACTCTTGAGTAGCTCTGGATGCTTCTGTATAAAATTCCTCATCCTTCCATGTAGAATCTTCAGTGGGTAAGTTTTTCCACTTGATGAGATACTCTGAAATTGATCAATTTTGTAGCTGTCGAGTTCTTGTTTCCGTGACTGCTTCAGGTTCCAATATGATTTTTCCTTCCTCATCAAGTTCTGGAAATATTGTTTGAACTGGAAGTTTGTCACCTATAACCTTCTTTAAGCATGAAACATGGAAAAATGGATGCACTCGCGAAGAATCAGGAAGCTCTAATTTGTATGCCATAGTACCAATCTTTTGCAACACCTTGTAAGGACCATATTACTTTGGCGATAATTTATTATCCTTCTTAGATTGCTTGAGGGACATTTTTTTGTATGGTTGTAGCCGTACAAATGCCCAGTCTCCTACATACAAAATTCTCTCGCTGCGATGTTGATCTTCCTGTTGTTTCATTCGATTTTGTGCCAAATTTAGGTTATCCTTTAAGATTTGGAGAACTTGTTGTTAATACTCGATGTGATCTTCCAATGCTTGAACCTTATAATTTTCTCTTAAAGATGATGTGATGGATGGTGGATGATATTCATGAAGTTCCATCAATGGGGTCATTTTTGCTGTAGTATGGAAGGAAATGTTATACCACCATTCAGCTAGAGGTAACCACTTGACCCATTATGTCTATTTATCATATACAAAACAATGAAGATATCCTTCCAAACATTTGTTCACTATCTCAGTTTGACCATCGGATTGAGGACGATAAGATGAGCTATGAGCTAGTTGAGTATCCAAACAAGAAAATAATTTCGTCCAAAAATGTCCGGTAAAAATGGGATCTTTGTCGCTTACACTAATCTTTGGGTTTCCATGTAGCTTTTGAATTGTTTCCATAAGTGCAGTAGCAATTATACTTGCTTTAAATGGATGAGATATTCCACAAAATTGTGCATACTTGGTAAGTCTATCAACTACCACCATGATGACACTCTTTCATTCAGACTTAGGTAAACCTGTGATAAAATCCATTGAAATCTCCTCCCAACGTTGACTTGGAATGGATAAAGGTTGCAGAAGACCCGAGGTCTTAATTGTCTCAACTTTATTTTGCTGGCAAACCAAACATTCCGCCATAAACTTTTGAATATCAGATTTAAGGCCATCCCAAAAAAAATCTTTCTTCACCCTATGGTAAGTTTTTAAAAATCTAGAGTGTCCTCCTAAAGGAGAACTGTGCAATTCCAAAAGAATCTTTTGTTTTAGTTGGGAATTCTTACAAAGATATAAGCGATCTTTGTACCACAAGGAATCATTTTTCCAACTAAATGTATCAGATGTACTAGGATCTTGCTGAAACTTTTGAATGAGTGTCCACACTTCTTCGCCCTTCTTCCATTCATCCCTTACTTCGGTTATCCAATCTGGTTGGATAATAGAAAAGGCACAAAGCAATGCTTCCATTTCTTCATCCTTTCTTGAGAGTGCATCTACAACAACATTTAGCTTCCTTTTTTTGTAGATGATTTCAAAGTCATAATCCGACATCTTTGTGACCCATTTTTGTTGCTCTTCTGAAGATAGTCTTTGTTCCAAAAAGTGTTTAAGACTATCATGATCAATTTTTACCTTGAAGTGTCTTCCCATTAGGTAAGGTTTCCATTTATTTAGTGCATGTAGTATTTCTAACATTTCATTTTCATAAATAGCTTTCTGTAAATACTTTCCTTTGATTGGACGAATTTCAAAAGCAATGGGTCTTCCTTCTTGCATTAAAACAACACCAATTCCATTTCCTAAGGCATCACATTCCACAATAAAGGTTTTTGTGAAGTCTAGTGTAGCTAAGACCAGTGCTAGGCACATTGCCTCTTTAAGATGTTCAAGGGCCTTAGTTGCTTCAAGAGTCCATGAAAATGCATATTTCTTCAATAATGTTGATAGAGGTGCTACTATTCTCCCATAATTCTTAACAAACTTGCGATAATACCCTGTTAACTCAAGAAATCCTCGCAACTTCTTTATGGTTGTGGGGACTTTAGATTCCTTAATGGCTTTAATTTTGTTAGGGTCTACCTTAACACCCTCATGAGATACAACATGACCCAGATATTCCACCTCTTGTACTCCATAGAAACATTTGGAGGTTTTTGCATATAATTGTTTCTCCTCTAATAGTTTGAGCACCCTGTCAACATGTTGAACATGATCCTTCCAAGACCAGTTGTAGATTAGTATATCATCAAAAAATACTAACACAAATTTTCTAAGGAAGGGTTTGAAAATGGAATTCATCAACCCTTGAAATGTAGAAGTGCATTGGTAAGGCTAAAAGGCATGACCAAAAATTCATAATGACCCTCATGAGTTCGAAATGTTGTTTTCGGAGTATCTTCGATCTTCATTCTAATGTGATGATATCCTAAGTGAAGATCCAACTTGGTCAAATGAATTGCTCCATGTAATTCATCCAATAATTCATCAATCACGGGAATGAGAAATTTATCTTTAATAGTGAGCTTATTGAGCTCCCTATAATCCAGACACATGCACCATGATCCATCCTTCTTGTGCACCAATACTGTTGGAGCAGAGAAAGAAATTTGACTAGGTTGAATTATACCAACCTCTAACATTTCTACAATCATAAGTTCAATTTCGCTCCTTTGGACATAAGGATATTTGTAAGGCTTGCTGTTTGGAGGAACACTTCCTGGAATCAAATTAATAACATGATCATGATCACGAATAGGTGGGATTCCTTTGGGAGTTTCAAACACTTAGAATGATTGTCTAAGAATTTTTGGAGATATGGAGAAATAGATGATTTTGATGTTGGAACTTATAGTGAGCATAATTGTGCAATTACGCCTCGGTGTTCTTTGTTCAGAAGCTTTGTCATGACATTAGAGCTTATTATCTTTCCCGGCTTCCTTGCGATACCCCGTAATTCGACTTCCTTTCCTTCCGAAAAAAAATTCAAGAAAAGTTCTTGAAAATTAAAAGCTACCGTCCCTAAAGATTGTAACCATTGTACTCCTAGTACAACATCAACACCTCCCACTGGAATGGAAAGCATTGGACTATTCAATACATATTCCCCCATGGTTAGCTTGATATTATGGCATTTTCCAGAGCAATTTATAGTTCCTCCATTTGCAACCATCACTTGACATTCCAGTGCTGGGTATAGGAAACAATTCAATTCCTTGGCTACCTTACAATGAATAAAATTATGGGTACTACCTGAATCAATCAACACTATTACCTTTTTCTTCTTGATATGTCCTTCAATCTTGAGAGTTTGAGGAGTGTCTGCCAATACTTATATGATAGGCATTAACCATTTATTCTTTCTCAGTATTATTCATAATTTTCCTTTGAAAGTTTTGTCATTTTCTTCCTCTCTAAGAACGCTGGGTAAAACAATATTTCAAAGACTTATGACCTTTTAGTGGACTGGTAGACAGAACTGAGTAGTTCCTTCGTTCTTTTTTTTTTCCTTAATATGGCTAACTTTGTATGTAGTTCAGAGTAAAATAATTCTTCACTTTTTAACTATGGTAGAATCCTAGAATGCCATATAATTTTCATTCAATTTTTCTCATAAACCCGAATTCTGAATGCCTTCCGTTATACTAAAAT